>OVBA01002943.1:0-30979 GCA_900406435.1 Lepidium aucheri
CCTTTGTTGCAAGCTTGATAAATGTCTCCAAAGTCTGGATCCTCATTGTAGGTGTTCTTGATGAGCTAAAATCCTAAAACCTTGTCGTCCATGATGGTAATGAGGTTGTGCTGTCTAGATAAAGCATCCGCAATGACATTATCCTTTCCCTTCTTGTACTTGATCACATAGGGAAATGTCTACACGAACTCAAACCATCTTGCATGCCTCTTCTTCAGATTGGTCTGACCCCTCGAATGCTTCAAAGTTTCATGATCGGTATGAACCACAAACTCTTTGGCTAGCAGATAGTGTTGCCAAACCTCTAAAGCTCGAACCAATGCATACAACTCCTTGTCATACGTTGGATAGGTTAGTGTGTCTCAACTTAGCTTCTCACTGAAGTAGGCTATGGGTCTTTTATCTTGAGTCAGCACAACTCCAATCCCCAACCCGGAAGCATCAAACTCTACTTCAAAGGTCTTCTCAAAATTCGGCAAAGCCAAAACCAGAGCCATGGTGAGGCATGACTTCAGCTCGAAGAAGGCTCTTTCTTGTGCTTCTATCCATTTGAATGGAACATCCTTCTTGATCACGGCTGTAAGAGGAGCAGTTATGGTCCTAAAGTTCTTGACAAAGCGGCGGTAGAAGCTTGCTAAGCCATGAAAGCTCCTTACATGGCCGATGGATGTTGGTGTCGGTCATTCTTCTATGGCTTTGATCTTTTCTTGATCTACACGTATACCCTGTGAACTTATGACAAAGCCAAAAAAACACAAGCTCTTTAGTGCAAAAGGTGCGCTTCTTAAGGTTCGCATTAAGGCTTTCTTGACGAAGAGTCTCTAGTACTTGGTTAAGGTGCATTATGTGATCGGACAAACATAAACTATAAACAAGAATGTCATCAAAATAAACAACGACAAACTTACATATGTAAGCCCTTAGAACTTGGTTCATGAGTCTCATGAATGTGCTTGGTGCATTGGTGAATCCAAATGGCATCACGAACCACGCATACAAACCTTGTTTGGTTTTAAAGGCGGTCTTCCACTCATCACCTTCCTTCATCCACACTTGGTGATAGCCACTCTTAAGATCTATCTTGGAGAATATGGTGGCCCCATGAAGTTCATCTAGCATGTCATCTAGACGTAGAATTGGATGGTGTACTTGATGGTGATGTTGTTGATGGCACGGCAGTCCACACACATCCTCCATGACCCATCCTTCTTTGGCACAAACAAGACTGGAACAGCACACAGACTAAGGCACTCACGGATGTATCCTTTGTCCAATAAGTCTTGCACTTGTCATTCTACCTCCTTAGCTTCTTGTGGATTGATGCAGTAAGCCGCACGGTTTGGTAGTGCGGATCCGGGTACAAAGTCTATTTGATGTTCAATGCCTCGGATTGGTGATAAACCAGCTGGTGTCTCTTCTGGAATACATCCTTGAATTGTTCTAATAGGTCACGGATTTGTGGTGGAAAATCTACACAAGACACCTCAAGACACACATTCTCTTTGAAGAGAATTAGTAGCACGGGTTGCTTGGCACACAAGGTTTTCTCTATAACACTTGGAGTTACATAGAGAGAGGGTTTACTTACCTTGTTAAACTGATCCATTTTCAGCTGTAGCTCGTGCACTTGTGCTGGTGTCAAAGGTGCTAAGCTATACTTGCGTTTGTCATGCACAAATGAGTAGAAGTTGGTTCGGCCATTGTGTAGGGCTTCTTTGTCAAATTGCCAAGTTCTACCAAGTAGAAGATTGCCTGCTTGCATGGGAACCACGTCACATTGTGCTTGGTCCTTGTATGTCCCAATGCTGAATGGAACTTTCACTTGTTCTGAAACCTTGATCTCCATTTGATTGTCGAGCCATCTCAAACGGTATGGTCGTGGATGTTTGGTGGTAGAGAGACCTAATTTCTCAACCATAGACTTGCTAGGCACGTTAGTACATGAACCACCATCCATAATGAGACTACATACATTTCCTCATATTGTACATCTTGTATGGAAGATGTTTTCTCTTTGTGCGGTTTCATCCGGTACCACCATAGAATTGAGGAGGCGGCGAGCTACTAAGAGATCTCCTACGTCCGGGTAGGCACAATCTCCTCAGCTTCTCCTACTACTTCATCTACCTCCATCTCTTTCTCATCTTTTGACTCGTACTCTCCTCCATTGGTGAGAATCGTGGTCTTCCGGTTTGGGCACTCTCTAGCCATGTGGCCTCTACCTTGACACTTAAAACACACAATGTCACGAGTTCTAGTTGTATGTGGGACTTTACTAACCTCAGTTCTTAGGTTCTTGGTAGGTTTTTGTTCAGCTCTTTTGTACCGAGTCTCTTGCTCAATAGCTTTTCCCTTGTCTTGCGGCCTAATGTTGTTGGCGGTCCAAGGGTTGTTGTTTTTGGTACAATTGGTGGCAGTCGTCTTCCTTTTGATGTGTTGTTCAGCTTGTATGGCATGTCTCTCCACCTTTTAGGCTATTCGATCTTGTAGCCCATCCAAAAACTGAGCCATGATGGTCTCCTATGGCTCCTCGGTTTCTAGCCGGTTCTTCAAGCATTCGTACTCTTCAAAATACTCCTCCACACACCTATTTCCCTGCACCAACTTACAAAACCTCTTCTGTAAGTCTCTATGCAAATATGGAGGCACATACATCTTCCTTAAGTTAAACTTCATCTCTTCCCAAGTGGTGACTTGGTTGTAGTGATGGCGTCTACGTTCGGCCATGTCTCGGTCCCACCAAGACAATACGTTGTCCGTGAGTTTAGCAGCCGCAAAGCTCACTCTCTTGTGATCAGCATAGTGGTAACATTCGAAGATGTACTCTATCCTCTTCTCCCAATCCAAGTATGCTTCCGGATCAATCTTACCGGCAAAGGTGGGTGCGGTAAGCTTTGGATTGGTACTAGCGCGTATCGGGTCTTCTCGTTCGCGTCCACGGTGTTGTGGATACCTCCTTCGTGTGGTATGGTGTCTTAAAGGTGGATCATCAGGGTATGGATCAAACTCTTCCTCTTAGTATGCATCCGTGTCACCATCCCTTGAATGTGCGGACATACAGGTGTTTCCCAATCTTGGCTTCAAGCGATCCATGCGTGTGTTGATGACTTGAAGTTTAGCTTGGAGCTGAGCCAATGTCTCAGCTATACTTGGAACATTTGCTTGATTCTCCATGTTCCTACACATGAAAAGATGCAATTATCTTTCTTTATTTTTTTGTAAATAAACAAAATGGAAAACACAAACAAGAGAAATGGAAATCGCAAAAATAGAAACAAAGACTTATGACAACAACACAATTTCTATCACCCTACACGAGTTCTGCAGATCAAACGACCAATTACTTGTCTTCTACAGTTATAAAACTAAGAACCCTGGTTGACACAAACAAGTTCAAACTCGAATCTAAGCAAACAATGATAGTTCACACAAGTCGGAATTCAAATCTAACAACCTAGGCGAGAGCAATAAGGATTTAAGCAAATAAAACAAAGCAAAAACGAAAGACAAGGATAGATACAACCTTCTAGGAAACCTTTGGCTCAGATACCAAAATGATACACGCCTCAAGGTGCTTCTCTAAGGTTGTTGGGAATGAATCTCCACCAAAGGGAAACTGAAGTGCTTCCTTTGCTAAGATGTGGATGTGATGCGGAAGTGGATGGATTGAGGAGTGATCAACAAGAGTCTGACCGGCTTCTTGATACACTCAACATTCTCTAGATCAAGGGGAACCCTCTCAAGATCTCTTAGTGTGGACTGAAACTCTAGGCAAGCGGCTAAGCACTCTCATGGCTAGGGTTTGTGTTAGAAGAAATTCGAGCTTTATTAATCACCAAGTTAAAAAATTACACAGCTTTAAAGGGACCTTATATAAGGGTCCTATCAGCTAGCCCTAAAGAGCCGACTCAAAGCCAAAAAGAAATAAAAAACAAAGATGGGTCACAGCCCAACAACAAGCAACAAGAAACAAAGAATGCGGAAACTACTTAGTGTTCGGATGGTCTTGCTTCACAAGCTGAAGCCTTGGCCTTTATTAAACGAAATTTATAAGCCAATGGACTCTAAGACTCTCTAATCTAAGAGGCTGGAGCCATTGGGCTTGATGGACCTGCAAAGACATTCATAATGTAAGTAAAACATACCTTGTTGGACCGAATGAAAGGTCAAGCCTTGTCGGTTGCTTGCGGCTCAAGTCTTGACGGTTCTTGGTCCTCTTGCTCAGCTTCTTGACTGTCTTGAAGGTCTTGAATGTCTTGGCTTTGGTCTTGGTCTGAGTCCCTTGTCTTCTTCTTCGCACTTCTTGAAATTACTTCAATGTGGCTCTTATCAATTTTGGTGCGGTTTGGTGTAGAAGCTTCCTCTTCCTTGCTTAGCACTTCAGCCACAGTTTCTCCTAGTTGCTCCTTAGCTTGCGTGTTCTATAGTCATAGGTCTGTTTCGTTCCATTGGCTTGATTTCCTCATCAGTTGGCCACCAAAATCCAGCTTGTAACACCATTGTGACTGTCTTGAAAGTAGCTTGATGTCCTCCATAACTAAAACCATGGCAATGAAAAAGGATTCCTTGAACTTCTTCTTCCGGGATACAACGTCGGAATAATTTATCCTTGCCTTGCTTATACAAGTACGGCTCACCCCAATAATATCGACTCACCTATTTGAAGAACTTCTTCCTATCACACCCATCAAGTTTTATTGGTTCTACTCCACAAGAGAGATACTTCACAAAATCCGCATACCAAAGACCATTTTCCTTTAACTTTTCTGTGGCAGCTATCTCCTTCACCATCAAGTTGGTAGCTTGAAGTGCTTGAATGAATAGAACATGCTCTTCTCTAAGAGAGTCATTAATTGGTATATTATCTTCAACGTGCAGCCTTGAGAGATGATCCACAGTACCATTCTTTATGCCCTTTTTATCAATGATCTCTTCATCAAACTCTTGTAGCAATAATACCCATCCCAACAACCTTGGTTTTGCAGCCTTCTTTTTCATTATGTACTTCAAAGCTTAATGATCCATGTACACAATCACCTTGGAACCAACTAGGTAAGGTCGAAATTTCTCAAAAGCAAAAAGCACGACTATGAACTCCTTCTCGGTTGTAGCATACTTGACTTGAGCCTCATTAAGATTTCTACTTGCATAGTAGATGACATGAATCTTCTTATCCTTCCTTTGTCGCAACACAGCCCCAACCGCATAATCACTACACATTATCTCAAAAGAGAGATCCCAATCCGGTGCTTGAACTAATAGGTGAACTCACCAAGGCTTCTTTGAGCTGCAAGAAAGCTTTATGACATTCCTCATCAAACTTGAAGTCAACATCTTTGCACAAAAGGTGTGTCAATAGCCTAGCGATTTTCAAGAAACCCTTGATGAATCTTCTATAAAACCCGACGTGACCCAAAAAACTACGAATCCCCCGGACTGTGGTTGGTGGTGCCAAGCTTGCCAAAACCTCAATCTTTGCCTTATCAACCTCAATACCCTCACTTGAAATCTGATGCCCTAGAACAATTCCATCTCTTACCATGACATGCACTTTTCCAATTAAGAACCAAGTTTATATCTTCACATCTTTGCAAGACCCTGCAAAAATTAGAAAGAAAAGAGCAAAAACAAGCACCATACACCAAGAAATCATCCATAAAAACCACCATTACATGTTCGATCAAATCTAAGAAAATGACAACATACACCTTTTAAAGGTGGCTGGTGCATTACATAGTCCAAATGGCATCTGACGATAGGCGAAGTTACCACAAGAGCATGTAAAAGTTGTCTTCTATTGATCATTATGATGTATGGGTATTTGGAAGAACCCCGAGTAACCATCCAAGAAACAATAATACGAATAATTCGCTAGTCTTTCTACGTTTGATCAATTAAGGGCAAAGGCAATGGTCTTTCCTAGTTGAAGAATTCAGCCTCCTATAATCTGTACACATCCTATGTCTAGTTGCAATCCTAGTGGGTATTAATTCGTCTTTCTCATTTCTAATAACCATTACTCCATCCTTCTTAGGTAAAACATGAATGGGAGAAACCAATTTGCTATCCGAAATCAGGAAAATTATACCCGCATATAGAAGTCTAAGAATCTCCTTCCTAACCACGTCTTTCAAGTTTGGATTTAACCTCCTTTGATGCTTAATGGAAGTCACTGATTCATTTTCCAAGTGAATCCTATGCACACAAAGAGTTTGAGAAATTCCTTTGATATCATCTTGTGAATATCCTCTCATTTTTCTAAACTTTCTCAATTCTTTTAAAAGCAAAATGGTCTCATCATCCCCAAGATTAGCATTAATGGTAACATGATAAGTAGAGTTAGACCAAGAAACCCTTACCTTAGCCCTTGTGGCAATAGCTTGAGCTCAAC
Source organism: Lepidium aucheri (assembly GCA_900406435.1). Classification (NCBI taxonomy): domain Eukaryota; kingdom Viridiplantae; phylum Streptophyta; class Magnoliopsida; order Brassicales; family Brassicaceae; genus Lepidium; species Lepidium aucheri. The sequence continues at coordinate 6,392 of OVBA01002943.1, forward strand.
CTTTGGTGCCTTGAGTTCACTCCATGGGTCATCTTCATCAATACCCTTGCCTTTTTCCTTAGGTTTCCCACTAGACCCTGAATCTGTTTTCAACTCTAATAACTTTGAATCACAAGGAAGCACCTCACAAGAGTCAAGAATCCGCTCATATCCTTTGCTGTCCAAATTCAAATACCCAAACTCATTCTTCTTAATAGATCGAGCCACTTGTAAAGGATCATGAAAGCTCAACTCCTCTACCATATCCCCTTCAAGCAAGTCCAATGTTTTAATGAGGAAACATCGCTTACCAACATCCAGATTGTCCCGGATCCTCTTGATGTCAAAGTTGACAATTGAATCTCCCAATTGCGACCCGATCCGACCTCTTTCTACAATCAATAAGAGCACCAGCTGTAGCAAGAAATGGCCTCCCAAGAAATAGGGGATCTACCGTCTCTTTATCCATCTCAAGAACCAGAAAGTCCATCAGTACATCAAATCACCTACTCTAAAGGGAAAATCCTCAACAATGCCAACCAGTATATGAACAGAAGGATCCACTAGGATTATTGTGATACGGCTTTTTTTAAATGATGTTATCCCTATTTTCTTAGCAATCGTTTGGGGGATTAAGTTCACACTTGATCCAAGGTCACATAAAGACTTGGGGAAATGCAAAGTTCCAAGAGCACAAGGTAGAGTGAAGCTTCCTGAATTCTTTAACTTTTTTGGCAAAGAACGCTTGATTATGGCACTACATGCATAACTAACCATAACCATTCCTTCTTCTATCTTTTGCTTGTTAGTGACCATATCCTTTAAGAATCTAGAATAAGTTGGGTTAGTTCTAATCACATCCATCAAAGACATTGTGACTTTCACACCATCCATAAGTTCCAAGAACTTTTCTCTTTGCTTGGCCAAAATTTGCTTCTTGAAGCGACCCAAAAAGGAAACTTAGGCTCATATGATGGTGGAATGTAGTTCCTTGCTTTCTCTAAAAAGTCATCCTTTTCCTTAGTTGGTTCTTGAGAATCCTTAACCTCCTCACTTACCCCTATTGGAACTTTTTCTAGGAGCACTACATCATTATCTTCATCAACTACCTCTTTCTCCCCTTGGGTCTTTTCTTCCCTTGATGGAAGATCTTTACCACTCCTAAGGGTAACTGATTTGCAATATGCTTTTGGGTTAGCTTCCAGTTTTCCTTCAAGTTCTCCAGCTGGTCTTTGACTTGTGGAAGCTACTTGTGCATTGTGATTATCAAGAATCTTCAAATGAGAATAGATGTCCTCAAACTTGGCTTGAGATTCACTGTGGCTAACATCAGCCATGTGTTCAATCTTATTTGCCCGCTTAGTCAACTCAAGCTGAGCTTTAGCTTCTCCTTCAATGATTTGCCTCATCATGGTTCGAATATCTCCTTCCTCACTCACTTGAATCAGCTGATAATTGTTTTCCATTGGCTGTCCCGAGGTACTAATCTTGATTTCTGATGAATAGAGATTCAATGGGCTTTGACAAGGGAGTCCTTCTCTAAACTGTCATGATGTATCTTAAGTTGCCTTCGGTTGGTAATATTGATCTTGGGGATTCTCTGCATTTTTGCTTCTATAGAAAGGTTATTGATCCTATAGTTTGGATTGAATGGATGGTTTTGATTCCCCAAGTAGTTCACTTCCTCTTGAACTCTCTCACTACCATCATAAACCACTTCTTGATACCCTTGTTCCTCCATCAGCCTCTCCTATGTAGTTCACGGCTTTTTGGTTAACAAGGAAGACCTTACTTAGTTTATCCAGTTTGTCACTCAACTCTTTGTACCTTTGGCTCTCTAAATCTGAATCCCTCATGTTGCTATCATAGTCTCCTCTATAGCAAGATTCTCTATCAATTGCTCTCCTTGAACCGCAGTCAAACTAGCAAAACTCCCATAGCTAGCCGTGTCCAAGGCTCTCCTATAAAGCTCGAGTGCTCCTCTATGGAAAATACCTAAGAGATTCTCCTTTGAAACCCCATGATGTGACCAGCTCCTTGTATACTCCTTAAGTCTCTCCCAAGCTTCATAGAGATTCTCATTTCCTCCTTGCTTGAAACTAGAGATGTCGTTTCCAAGCTTGGCCGTCTTTTACTTAGGATAGAACTTTGTAGCAAACTCTTTTTTACCATATCCCCAGTAGATACCAATTCTGAGAGAATGTTTCTCTCCCATTGTGAAGCCTTGTTCCCGAGAGAAAAGGGTAACAAAATCATTTTGATGGCATCCTCATGAACACCATTCATCTTGACTGTCCAACAAAGCCTTTCAAAGCGATGTAGATGATCCAATGGATCTTCTAAAGGCAACCCATTGTATTGTTGATTCTGAGTCATATTGATCAAGCTTGACTTAACCTCAAAGTTGTTGGCTGTTATAACCGGAGTAGGAATCCCATACTGAACCTCTATAAGATTTGCCTCATCAAATCCCCAATTGGCTTAGTAGCTGGTTGTGCAAAACCCGGTGGTCGGTTTTGAACACTAATCTCATGAACAACTTCTCTAGGCGGCTGCTCATCCTGTCTGCTTGGTTGGTTGTTGCCTTAGTTTTCCATATCTAGGCGTATCAAGTGGTCTTCTCTTTCCTTAGCTCTTCTCTCGTTTGCAGCTCTTCTATTTGCTCTCTCAAGTGCAAGTAAGTCTGAATTTTCCTCAAGAACAGCTTCTTGTTGACTCCTTAGTTGCCTACACCTTCGAGAGAAACAAAATACAAACAAACACAAACAATTAGTAACCAAAATGAAAAACAATTCTCTAGTCTTAATTAGAATCAAAATCCTATTGGCTAATTACACTAGGTTCCTCAGCTACGGCACCAAATTGATGTTTGTTCTTTTGTGTAGTGACAACAAGAAATTAAATCAACAAATGCAAACAATCTATCACTAGAGCATTTGAGGTTCAAACCACAAAGAACCTAGAATCAACTCAATATAATTTGCAAGACTCAAAATTAAGCTAAAGAACTCAAAGTTGGCAATTGGAAACTACAACTACTAAGCAAGATATAACCAAACAAACAAACATAATCGAAACGAAATCAACTTAAAATGAAAGTAAGTAAACAAGATAATGATCAAGCAAATAACAATGATAAACAAGTGAATGGTCTTAGGCAGGGTAATGATCTAAGAAAGGGAAATTAATCAATGATGCAACAAGGTACAATAATGAGCACCCTAGAACATGAATCACTAAGCTAGATCAACCCACTCTCATGGCATTGATCTCTAAGTCAATCAAAAGAATTTGCTAAACTCTCATTTGCAAACCAATCAACCAACAAGCATTAAAAACAGGTTCATTAAGTTCATTAATCCCCTAAATATCATTTCTCGAAGGCCTAGGAAGAAAAGCTCTGAAATAGGTCAATCAAGAATTTCATTGAACACATCTCCGCTGATGATTTTCCTAACATCTATTTTCAAGTGATCAAGTTGAATCTAGCATTAAGAACACTTAAATAGAAGGAATCTAGCAACCTAAGCATCAATGATAAACTACCCATCCCTAGGTCTACCTAACCTTCAACCATTCTAATGACTACTCCAACATGATGCAAATGGAAAACAAAAAGCAAATATTAAAATGAAAAACATATTAAGATAACAAGAGATTAAGGAATTTAGAATCTTCAACAATCTTCAAAAAAGATGGTCCAATAGTCTCCAATCTTTCTCTCAAAGTGTTCTTAACAAAAACTTAGAAAACATAGAGAAATTAAAGTCTAAATTGAATAATAAGCTACTTGTCTAAAGTTCTAACCAAATTATCATATTTATACCGTAAGATTAGGGTTTTAAAACAACTTAAGAAATAGTCCAAGTAAACCCAGGACAAACCGGGTCATATCATAAATTTGTGTTTGTTGGGTTCTAATTAAGCTGATGTGGTTGGGTGTGCAGTCGATGTAATGGATCGGGGGAGTCTTCATTCAGAACGGGGATCGTCGATCATCTTTAGTCGAGTTGTTGGTTGAGCAAGTGAGTTCCAGCTTTGGGTGAAGCAAACGATCTGGTGTCGACCTGCCCAAGTCATGCTGAGGGTCGAGTAAGTGACTTCCCTGCTTCTTGTCTCAGGTGCGTCAAGATTGGGTCGCTAGCATCGACCGAATGGTCGGTGCTTACAATGCTAGACTGCTTTATCACAAAATGGTCCATCAACCTCCAAGAGTCCACCTTATGGTCGAGGCCACACGTCCTGAACCCTTTCCTTGTACGTTCCCCTCATTTCTTCTAGTCGGGCCACATAAGTTGATCTTGTGGTCGAGGAACACTTCGCCTGCATGTTGGCAATCGATCAATCGACCATGAGTGGTTGATCATGAAGTCGATCCCAGACCAAACTTTTTCTTTCTTCAATTTTTTGACCCATTCCAATCACAATGCTTGAGTGTTTCATTCCATGACCTCCAATCTTCCAAGTTAAATTCTAATTTACCTAAAAATGACTCAAAAAGAACCAAATATGCAAATGCACGATCTAAGGATTCTAATGCATGAATTTTACACAATATGATCTAGAATGAATCTAAATCCAACTTCAATAAATGATAATGATGCAAAATGGTAGTGAAAATAGCATAATATATACAAATATCACTTTGTTATAGACTTTCAAACCCTTCTGACCAAAAGGATAGCCAACAAAGATGAATTGGCGACTGCACTCACTTAACTTGTCCTTATCAAGTAAAACTCAATGAACAAAATACTCCGATCCAAAAACTTGTAATAGTGCGTAATCAGGGCTAGAGTAATGAAGTACCTCATACGGTGATCGACCATTATGCACTGAGGATGGTGTCTAGTTGAATTAGTAGGCGACAGTCAATACAGCTTCACCCCATAACTTTACCGGTAGTGAAGCTTGAAATAGCAATGCTCTTGCTACATTCAGAATATGATGATGCTTCCTCTCACCACGCCTATTCTGCTATGGTGTATACACAAAAGAGGTTTGATGAACAATACCCTGTTCATGAAAATAAGAACCAAGGCACATGAATTCTGATCCATTATCACTTCGGACAACTTTCACATCTTTTCCAAATTTTTTAGCCGGATAAGCAATGAACTCATTCAAAACCATTTTCACATCAGATTTAGATGCCAACAAATATGTCCAGACAGCTCGTGAGTAACCATCCATGACAGTCAAGAAATACACGGCTCCACAAGAGCTAGGAACATGATACAAACCCCACTCATCGAAATGTATTAAATAGAAAGGTTTTATTGTTTTATTCAAGCTTGAGGAAATACATCTCTTTTCCGCTTAGCACATGAAACAATGTCAAAAGACAGAGAATTATTAGTATATAAACTAGAAAATAATGGTAAACTAAAACAAACTGAATATGAAGCATGGCCAAATCGCTGATGCTAGATCACAAGATCAAAGATACTTGAGACTGAATTCAACTTGGCGATGTCATGTGTAAAGTAGTATGCCCCATCACGTTCCTAACTGGTTCCAATCAGTGTCCTCTTGAAATGTTCCTAAAAACACAAATTGCATCAGTGAATATGGCCACTCACTTCGTCTCTTTCAACAACTTTACAATTGAAACCAGAGAGAAATTAAGTGAAGACACATATAGAATATTAGTCAAAGAGATATTATCATACAGTCGAAAGGTTCCCATATTCACAGCAAAAATTTTACTTCTATCAGCAAACCCAACAACACACAGTGGCATCGATCTCAAATCACACAAACAGGAAAGATTTCTTGTCATGTGATGTGATGCTCTAGTGTCGACAACACATCACCTAGACTTTGCTTACCAGACAACTTATCCAATGTTCCAGGTTTGGGCTTCTCACTGAGTAGTTCCTGCAACGTTTTCTACTTGTCATGTGTCAGTTCTAGGAACACCGATGAGTTGGCGCTAGTTCAGTGTATTGCATGAGCAGTTACCATTTTTCATTTGTCTCACCCAAACCATAACCTGTCCTCAGCCATTACCCTTACTACGATCAACTTGCTCAGCTCTCTCTGTCCACCAATCTGGAAAACCCATGATTTACCAACCCCCTGCCTTCTCATGACCACTCTGTCCATAGTGAGAGCAAACCAGACTTGATTTCTTCTGGATTAGTGAATCAGAACGAGATCAATCCTGAGGATGCCCATGGGTTAGGAAACCAACAACTCTCTGTTTTTCACAGTCAAGGGAAGATAGCACTGGTTGCTCTTCTTGGACAACCCTAGAGTATGCTTTTTCAAGTGATGGTAAAGGACCCATACCTAAGAAAGTCGTACACACAGTTCCAAACCTAGCATCATTGAGACCCATCACAAACTGATGTAGCTTCTCTTCTTCTCACTCTTGTGAGATCTGCTTCAAAGCTTCACATGTACAAGGTGGAAGAGGGCGATACATCTGCAACTTCTCCCATAGTTTACACAAAGTCCCATAGTAGTCCAATATTGGAGAACCATTCTGTCAACACGACGCAAGTAGAGCCTTTATATGATGCACATGCACGGTGTTGCTCACGGGGAACCGTTCCTTCAACTCATTCCATAGTTGATTTACTTTAAATATGAAAGTGACAGTACTCTTCCTTTTGGTTCAATGGATGCTCGGATCCACCCCACCACCATTGAATTGACAGTTTGCCAATTTTTGAAATCAAGATGTTCAATTGCCGGTTTCTTCATGACTCAGTTAATGAATCTTAGTTTCCTGTTTGCCCACAACGCATCAACATGTCCACACACCATTTGTTGTAGCTTTCTCTATTCAACTTGATTGGAGAAATCATAGCTCATGGATTATACGAGTTCGGCAAACTCTAGGGTGACAATGTCGCCAACACTGGTATGACTAATCCCACGACATCATCTCCTTGACTAACCATGTCAAAGATGAGATATTAGATTTTCGATGTTTTGCCCTAAAAAGGTTGTGATACTATGTAGAATTAGATACTTAACTGCTTAGTTTACTGATTCCAAAGTAAACACAAGGCCAACTAGGTCAAAAAGCACAATACAGTTATTTCTTATTCTATCCGCAATATGTTAACTAATTACTTTTGAAACCCAACTTCATATAATAAGATATATATTATCTTACTTTTTTACACTTATTGTATATATAAGACTCCTAAAAAAATTAAACTGAGTATATATTGCAGGTAGCCTTTACACTACAACAAAACATTAAGTTAGCAACGCTTTTTTACAATGTTTTAGGGATGGTAGAGTTTAGAGACCGTTTTCCAACGCTTTTACGACAAAAAAAGAGTTTTGTTGTAAAAGCGTTGTAACTTTACAACGCATAATTTTGTTGTAAAATTGTAGCCAATTTAGGATAATTTAAAACGTATTAACATGTTTGATATAATTCGTTGTAAAAACATCCCTAACATGAAACGAATTTACAACAAATATTATTTACGATGAATTTATAACGTATTAACATGTTTGATTTAATTTGTTGTAAAAACTTCCCTAATATGCAACGAATTTACAACAAATATTATTTACAAGGATTTAAAGACGAATTTGAAAATTTGGTAAACACGTTTTCCACATATATATTATTGGTTGTTACAAATCCAATATTCGTTGTAAAAACGTCTCAAAATATAAGGTTTCCTTGTAAAAATATCCCTAATTTTCAAGATGATTACAACGAAAGGTATTTACAATGATATGAAGACAAATTTGCAAGTCTTTTACGACAGTTTCTCTTTAGGACTTCTTAAAGATGAAATTTGAAATTAGATATTTGTAGTTAGGTACATATGTTGTAAATTCTAATATTAGTTCTTATATGTTCGAATTCTAGTTCTTATACGTTCGAATTCTAATTCTAATATTAGTTCTTATACGTTTGAATTATACATTATAATTTTAACAATGTCAAACCTTAAACCATAAACCGTAAAACCAAAAGATTGTCGTAAATGCATAGTTAACTGAGGAGTTCGATACAGTAAATTTGGAGTTGTGGATGTAAACGCAAGGAGAAGATACAACAAATTTGAGCCGTTCTGCGTAGCATCACAAGCAGAGCAAGTTAGCTTCATTCCCTTTCCTAGGATCAAAGAATCTAAAATCACTTGGTTGGCGGCTATTAAAATCACTCCTCATGGTCAACTTATTGGAGCTGGAGATGTACCCTTGAAAGAAGAATCATGTGTGGCTATACATGCACCCGATGAAGGTATAGAGCAAGTTCTCCTAATTGATCCGCAAAACCGAGAATACGACGATGTCCCTAATGATACTGCCGATGAAGAACGTGATGAATTTGATGAAAGTGATGATCAAGATAGTGGAGAAGATAGTAATGATGAAGAATCTAAATGATTGTATGATAACGTTTTGAAATGTATTATAAGTTATTTGATATCATGGAACTTGTTATTTTATAAACTGAACTTAAATTTCACAAATTCAAATAAATTTAATTTAAATTTAATACATTTTTAGGTTTTATAAAGTTTAAAAGTTTTTTAAAATTTAAACAATTCAATTTTTAAAAAAAAATTGAAAAAAAAAACAAGAAGCAGGTGGCCTAGTTGGCTTGCCCCTGATCTAGTTTGGCATCCGGTGGGGGTTCAAATCTCGCCAGCTCCAGTTGGAGCAATTTGGCTATGGATCGGACCTTTATGGATCCTATTAGTAAAATGAATGAGTAAAATTGACAAAAAAAACAACAAAAAAAGAGAAAAAAAAGTCGTATAAACGTTGTTAAGTAATGATGTCGTTATGACGTCCTTATTTAGCGACGTTTTTACATCGAATTTTTGTCATAAATTTTTCTTTAAGTTAAACATCGTAACGACATCGTTACTTAACAATGTTTTTACGACATTTTGTTTTTTTCTCAACTTTATTCATTTTATTAATAGGATCGACAACAAGATTGTCCATTTACAACGAGTTTCTAATTTTTGGTTATGTAAACCCGCAAATTAATTATAAGTTCGTTTTGTCTAATTTATGATTGGTTTGTCTAATTTATGATCGGTTTACTTTGATTAATTTTGATGTGTTCTCATTACGTTCGGTTTGTTCAGATTAAGTTCGGGGCATCGAAATTATAAGTTTGGTTTAATTTTACGAAACTTCAAATCTTATAAGTTTGAATTCTAATATTAGTTCTTATACGTTTGAATTCTACTCCTTATACGTTCGCATTCTAATTCTAATATTAGTTTTTATCAATCAAATTATACATTATAATTTTAACAACGTCAGACCCAAAAACTTAAACCCTAAACCCTAAACTCTAAACCCTTAAACTGAAAGTGCATCGTAAACGCGTTGTAAAAGACGCGTTAGTCGTAAATGAGTTGTAAGATTACAATGCCTAACGCGTCTTCCAACACGTTTACGATGAAAACGATGTAAACGCGTTGTAAAAGACGTGTTCATCGTAAACATGTTGTAAATTTGCAATGCATTTACGACATTTTGAAAATCCTATATAAATCCAACTTCTCTTCCATTTCCATTGTCATTCCTCCTTCTCTCTACAAACTCTCTAAGGTACTTCTTCTCTCTAACTTTAAATTTTGATTTTTATTAAATTCTAATAAATGTAATTAGGATATATGGAATTAGGATAGATAGAATAAGAATAGATGAAATTAGGATAGATGAAATTTAAAAATTAGGACGGTATATCAGATTGATTTTTGGTGATATTGTAGATATATCTATGACTCCCCGTAAACATACACGACGAGTCCATTACATCGATATACTTAGAGCATGTCTTCATCATCAGGTTCTGCTGGAGCGTCGACTTCTTCGATGATACCCAAGACACAGTCACAGGCTATCCCGCATCAGTCACAGCCATCACCAGAGCAGCAATCGGATGAGACTGTCCTAATTTATTTTAAATATTTGTATTTTTAATATTTTTGTAAAAATATTTTAAATATTTTATAAATAATTATAAAATCAAAATTTTAAATTTAAATTTTTTATATAATTTATATATAACTTATGAAATATTTTATAATTTTTATTTTTTAGAAATAAATTTCTATGTACATCCTTAATTCAACGTAAATATTCGTCCCTATTTCATTGTAAAACGTACGTCTCTAATATATTATAAAATGCATAGTCCCTAATTTTCTGTAAAATATACATCCCAAATTTGTTTTTAAATTTGTTGTAAAATATACGTCTCCAGTACATTGTAAACATTTTGTCCCAAATTCGTTCTTAATTTACAACGCTTTTACGTCCACTCCTTTTACAACAAATTTACAACGCTCGTATATTTTACAACGCTTTTACGTCCACTCTTTTTACAACAAAGTTACAACGTGCGTATATTTTACAACAAATTTACGATGCATAATTTACGACGAATTTACAACAAAAATAGAGCCTTGGAAATTTTACAACGAATTTACAACAAAATATGTGTTATGACAATCCGTGCACAACGAAAATGGTTTTGTCTCTAGTTGATTAAGTAGGCGATAGTCAATACAGCTTCACCCCATAAATTTACCAGTAGTGAAGCTTGAAAGAGCAATGCTCTTGCTACATACAGAATGTGATGATGCTTCTTCTCAACACGCCTATTCTGCTACGGTGTATACACACAAGAGGTTTGATGAACAATACCCTGTTCATGAAAATAAGAACCAAGGCACATGAATTCTGATCCATTGTCCCTTCGGACAACTTTCACATTTTTCCAAATTGTTTAGCCGCATAAGCAACGAACTCATTCAAAACCTTTTTCACGTCAGATTTAGACGCCAACAAAGATGTCCAGACAGCTCGTGAGTAACCATCCATGACAGTCAAGAAATACACGGCTCCACAAGAGCTAGGAACATGATACAAACCCCACACATCGCAATGTATTAAATAGATAGGTTTTATTGTTTTATTCAAACTTTCAGGAAATACATCTCTTTTCCGCTTAGGACATAAAATAATGTCAAAAGAAAGAGAATTATTAGTATATGAACTAGAAAATAATGGTACACTACAAAAAACTGTATATGAAGCATGGCCAAATCGCTGATGCCAGATCACAAGATCAAAGACGCTTGAGATTGAATTCAACTTGGCAATGTCATGTGTAAAGTAGTATGCCCCATCACGTTCCTAACTGCTCTTGAAACAGTCCTACAAAACACAAATCGCATCAGCGAATATAGCCACTCACTTCGTCACTTTCAACAACTTTACAATTGAAACCAGAGAGCAATTAGGTGAAGGCACATATAGAATATTAGTCAAGGAGATATTATCACACAGTCGTAAGGTTCCCATATTCACAGCAAAAGTTTTACTTCTATCAGCAAACCCAACAGCAAACAGTGGCATCGATCTCAAATCACACAAACAAGAAAGATTTCTGGTCATGTGATGTGATGCTCCAGTGTCGACAATCACATCACCTAGACTTTGGTTACCAGACAACTTATCCGATATTCCAGGTTTGGGCTTCTCACTGAGTAGTTCCTGTAACGTTTTCCACTCGTCATGTGTCAGTTCTAGGAACACCGATGAGTTGGCGCTAGTTCAGTGTACTGCATGAGCAGTTACCATTTGTCATTTGTCTCGCCCGAACCATAACCCTTTCCTTGGTAATTACCCTTACTATTTTTAACTTGCTCAGCTCTCTCTGTCCACCAATCTGGAAAACCCATGATTTGTCAACCCCCTGCCTTCTCATGACCACTATGTCCATAGTGAGAGCAAACCAGACTTGATTTCTTATGGATTACTGAATCAGAACGAGATCGATCCTGAGGATGCCCATGGGTTAAGAAACCAACAACTCTCTGTTGTTCACGATCGAGGGAAGATAGCACTCGCTGCTCTTCTCAGACAACCCTAGGGTATGCTTTTACAAGTAATGGTAAAGGACCCATACCTAAGATAATGGTACACACAGATCCGAACCTAGCATCATTGAGACCCATCATAAATTGATGTAGCTTCTCTTCTTCTTACTCTTGTGAGATCTGCTTCGGAGCTTCACATGTACAAGGTTGGAGAGGGCAATACATCTGCAACTTCTCCCATAGTTTACACAAAGTCCCATAGTAGTCCAATATTGGAGAACCATTTTGTCAACACGACGCAAGCAGAGCCTTTATATGATGCACATACACGGTGTTGCTCACGAGAAATCGCTCCTTCAACTCATTCCACAGTATATTTGCTTCAGAAATGAAAGTGATAGTACTTTTCACTTTTGGTTCAGTGGATGCTCGAATCCACCCCACCACCATCGAATTGACAGTTTGCCACTTTTTGAAATCAGGATGTTCCATTGTCGGTTTCTTCATGACTCAATTGATGAATCTTAGTTTCCTCTTTGCCCGCAACGCATCAACATGCCCACAGACCATTCGTTGTAGGTTTCTCCATTCAACTTGAATGGAGAAACCAGAGCTCATGGATTATATGAGCTCGACAAACTCTAGGGTGACAATGTCGCCAACACTGGTATCACTACTCCCTCGAAATCATCTCCTTGACTAACCATGTCAAAGATGAGATATTAGATTCTCGATGTTTTGCCCTAGAAAGGTTGTGATACCATGTATAATTAGATACTTTACTACTTAGTTTATTGATTCCAAGGTAAACACAAGACCAACTAGGTCAAAAAGCACAATATAGTTATTTCTTATTCTATCCCCAATATGTTGACTAATTACTTTTGAAACCCAACTTCATATAATAGGATATATATATTATCTTACGTTTTTACAATTATTGTATATATAAGACTTCTAAAAAAAGAATTAAACCAAGTATATATTACAGGTGGTTTTTAGTCTAGTAGCAGGTGGTAAATCCACTAAAAGCAGGCGCAGTTACACATTCAGAAATCGAATCTTATTGTCTATATTATATAGGAACTTGACTAATAGACTAGTTAGTTATGTAGACAAAAAATCTGAGTATATATCGTGCATATTCTATGAAAGAACAGATATGTTTTAAGGCCTATTATACTGATCGAAACTATCAGATTGGATCCTATGCTAGCAAACGTGTGTTTTATTGCTTGTTGGTGGTCAAATACATGATCGTACGCCGTACATGCCCTAGTCCTTTTGATCACTGTGTCAGATCTGTTTTGTACTTTCTTTCTTGTTTTGCTCGATCTACGATTTCCACGTTAATGTGTAACTTTCATACATTGTGACACCATTTAATTTATACACACGGACCAGCATTACAATATTGTAATATATAGATATGTATATATCATAAGGCTTACCAGCAAATTAAATTGTGTTTGGTATTGTTTTGAAAATGAGAATTGAGAGTTGGCATCTATATATATACATCTATAACAAATATATGAGCAAATAATATATTAAGAAATTAAGAAGTAAAACTTGTTTTGTATTGTAATGAAATAAATGAAAAGACGTGAATTCGATATAGTGGTAGTAGATAATAACTTCACATGCAAGTGGCTATGTGTAAAGAAACTCCAAACTCCTTATATTCGATAAAAGTGTTCATGTGCATTTTGAAAAGAAAAAAAAATTATACACGTCACAAATTACACGTATACACTATGTTATGTATAATGCATGGATCTTGATTTTATTTATAACTAAATTAGATATGAATTATGAAGTTACAGTTATTTCACATTATGAAATCTAAAAAGGAGAATCTATAACCACGAGAAACTATAAAAATTTGGTAATTAAGATAACACGTATGTATATAATATGCTGGCATAAATGACGTGGCAAATATAAAAGATCTGGTGGTACAGAGATATGCCTTGTCATCACCAAATGTTCTTAATGATGTTCCACCCTCACCGCTCCTAACTGTTTTTCTCTTTTTTATATCTATCTCATGCTTACACTCACTTCTATTTTCCCATCTATAACTTTTGTTTTTGTTTTTTATTTCCAATTAAATAAAAGTATTTAAATTGAATATTGAAAATGTCACAATAATTTGTATTATTTCTGTACATATCGTTTTACTGTCGCTTCTAATTTTATACACATTCCTAACGGTGAAATGATTTTTTATATAAAATATTGAGATTTTTTACATTAGGCTTGGCATCATAATGTTCTTCATATGATCATTTTTGCGATCTAAGTTCGAAAAAATATGCACTATGTGCTTCTATGCACTGCCATCACATAAATATATGTAAAACCAAGCACAATTATAATATTGTATAATTCTTTTGAATCATATTTTTCAATCTGCCATATATTATATATTGTATTTGGAGAGAACCTAATGAACGCATTCATGGCCGAATTTGGAAATCTAAATCTATCTTCACCCATAAAATAGATAAAATCATTCGAAACAGAATTTCATCTTTGCATTATAAATATATTCATAGACTTTCTACTTTGCTTCAAAGATGGTTTGAACTTAAAATGTCTTCGACGTTTTCATTATTCTTTATTCTTTGTTAGATTTTTCTTTCTTTTCTATTGTGTATATAATTTTTTTTGTTGAGCAATAAATTTTACATTTCAAACAAAAAATTATAATATTTATGCCTGTGCATATATTAGTTAAATTCGGCGATTGATTGTTAAAATAAGTTATATTTTGATACTTTTCAAATTAATACATTTATAGAGTAGGCAGTACGCCGTACGCGGTACGTCTACATAGCCAACATGCAACTACATAAGTGTAATTTTTATTTATTTTTTGTTTAAGTGTAATTTTTATATATAAAATATAAACTAAAACCTGTTACTTTGATGATAAATATTAAATAGTGATTTTTTGGAAACTGACTAAATAGTAATTTTAAAATATATATATGTATGTATAATAAAAAAGGCATTTTGCATCATTTTATTATTCAAGTTCTTACTAAAATGATTTCACCATATATACTGAATGTCATATTAATACACACTACATATTAATCTACAAAATTATAGATTGATCTCTCATAGTAATATTAAGGGTGATTGGTCTAATTCTAACCTAAACCGTTTATATAATTATACTCTTGTTAATTACATACAAAATTAAAATTAAAACTCTAATACCACCCAAACTATCACGTATACTACCAGAAATACCTAAAGTTTGTCTCTCTTTCTAATTGAACATAAAGTTAATATTAAAAATCTAATTTCACTTAAACTAACAAACATAGCATTAAAAGTACTCAAAGGATCAAGATAGTTCTTGACAATAGAGCCATTTTTGGGTCAAGTTTTTTCGGGATTTTAGTTCTATTGATTTAAGACACGTTTGAGTATTTTTTATTTTTGGATCGGGTTCATTTTGTTTATAGATCGGGTTTGAATTCAGTATTTCTATTTTTCGTAAAAATTCAAAATTTAAAATCGGGTAAAATTAGATTTTTAATTTTAATTTTGTATGCAATTAAAAAGAAAGATAAATTATGGGTGTTTCTGTACTATGTGTGATAGTTTGAGTGAAATTAGAATTTTAATTTGAATTTTGTGTGCAATTAATATTAATTGTTTCTAGAGTTAACAGGAAAAAGATAAAGTTTTTTTTGGGCTAAAAATAGAATAAAAATAAAGCTTTGATATAATTTTATATCATTGCAGTTTTACACCTACTTTCTAACTTTGGAGTTGTTCTGCACCAGTATAAATAGCGATCATCACAAGTGTAACTTCCACCATCCTCATCAAGTCCCTCACTCAGCCTTCTACTCTCACAGTCTCTCCAATTGAATCATAAATATTTACAATAATGGCAATTAGTCCATCGATAATCTTAACCATAATCACTCTCTTTCTCCTATTGAGCCTCACCGACGCCGGAATCCCTGGTCTCTACTCCGGCAGCTCTTGGCAAACTGCTCACGCCACTTTCTACGGTGGATACGACGCATCAGGAACAATGGGTCAGTCCACTCTCTTCAAAACATACAAATTTCATAAAACCACACTTGATTAATCAATATAACCAACCCTCTAAAAACAGAGCACTCTGTTTTGATGTTAATGTGATTATGTTCTTCTTAGGTGGTGCCTGCGGATACGGAAATTTATACAGTGAAGGTTACGGAACGAACACGGCTGCATTGAGCACGGCGCTGTTTAACAGTGGCTCAAGCTGCGGCGCATGTTTCGAAATCAAATGTGTTAATGATCCTAAATGGTGTCACTCAGGTAATCCTTCTGTCTTCGTAACCGCAACCAACTTTTGTCCTCCAAACTTAGCTCAACCTAGCGACAATGGCGGTTGGTGTAACCCGCCACGCGCTCACTTCGACCTCGCCATGCCCGTTTTCCTTAAGATCGCGGAGTATCGCGCTGGCATTGTCCCCATCTCTTACCGCAGGTACATTTATCTGCTTCATATATACACTTCAATTCAAGTTTATGGTTTTGGCATTTAGACAACTGCTTTTCAAACCTACTTAAAACATGAAAACTTTCTGATCATACTATAAGGTCAACTTGGTTCTGTCATCAGTATTTTATTTCTGATTGAATTACGAATGGATTGGGTTACCTTATGTTATAATGAGTTTGATATCGGAAGTTGTAATCAATGTAATCTAGTATATAGGATACATAGAATAGACTACTCCACTCATCTAACATGATTTAAAATGTGTCTTTTTATAGGGTTGCATGTAAGAGGAGTGGAGGGATAAGGTTCACGATCAACGGTCAACGATACTTCAACTTGGTGTTGATAACGAACGTAGCTGGAGCAGGAGACATAGAGAGGACAAGTGTGAAAGGTTCAAAGACTGGTTGGATGAGTTTAACTAGGAACTGGGGACAGAACTGGCAGTCTAATGCTGTTCTTGTTGGTCAGTCACTTTCCTTCCGTGTCACATCAAGTGACCGTAGAACCTCTACCTCATGGAATATTGTTCCTTCCAACTGGCAGTTTGGACAAACCTTTGTCGGAAAGAATTTTCGGGTCTGAGGTGAATTGAAGAAATCGAAACATTCCAAGTGGTAGAGACTAAGAAGCCCCACTTTCTATATACACATTATTGACTTTGTACTTCCTGTTATTATTTATTCGATGTGTTCCATGTGATTCGGAGTGTATAAGAGAAGCTGAAGGGTTATGGAAAAGTTATATATAAACGCCCACAGCTCTTACTATTTCATTGTTTGCTTGTAATGTCGAATTTCATTGTATAATTACCACTTACTTGTACTAAACTTCTTCTATCTTTCAGTTTTATCTTTTACTAGTAGTAAACCATCTCCAACCAGAGGTTCCTAGAAAAGTTCTTAATAATAAAAAATAAAAAAAATTTATAAATGTAGGATAGAGAATATGATTGGATTCTTAAAATAGGGAAAACAATAAGAGCTTGGGTTTCTTGTTTAAAAACCCCATTTTGTCACATGCATTTTTGTGGTTGGTCATTACCTTTTAAAACATAAAAATTTAAATAAAAATTCAATATTAATAAAAAATATGACAATTCATTGCGGTATAATTTGAAGGAAGATGGTTGTTTAATTAATGTTAATATTTTTTTTCTGAAAAATCCAACAATAGCTAATTCGGTAAAGGTACCGTGGAAAAGTGAAAATTTTTTAAAGGAATAGAAATTAGAAAAGAAAAATAATTGCAAATTGTTTTGTAAGAAATGTTATATTGTTGAAAAGAATAAGTGGAGAGAGAAGTGGAGAAGGTGGTAATTATGGGAGGAGGAAACAAATTTTTAGGAAAGGTAAATTATTTTCATTATTATTTAGAAGCTAAGCTTTATAGCATAAGTCATGCAAATTTAAACTATTGGGAGAGGAGATTTCTGAACCCTTATCTTTTCAAACAAGCTAGAATTGTGTCTATGATAGACTTATGAGTTCATTTGAAAAATTCTTCCACTATTCTTGACTCGTCATGATGAAACCAAAGGTTCCGCTCCCACCATATCGAGTAGATGATGATATGAGTTGCCAAAAGCACCAGTGTGTTCACTCTAGGAGGGAATGATCTCATCCAATCCAATAGGACTTGCCAATCCATAAAAAGGAAGGGCTAGATTCCTAGACGATATCGCAGTTCGGTCCAAACTTGGCTCCCAAACTCACAATGCCAAAACAGGTGGTCTCTGGATTCCATACTCAAGTTACACGTGCATCACTTGTTATTAGACATACCCTAATTGCATAGCCTATCCTTGATTGGTAATCTATCTAGTGTTGTCACCCAAAGGTGAAAGGTTATTTGGAAACATTACCCTTGAGTCATATTAGTTTTGACCATGGAACAATGGCATTTACCTCCCTAGGTAAACATGTCACTGCCTGATTCTGGGTTTGGGATAGAGTTCTCTATAGAAAAATCCTTTGATCTGAGAAGTTGGGGAAGTGTGATTCTTTGCGGAGGCAAAAACCAAGTTGAGCTAGAGAAACTCATAGCAATAAAGGCCTTTAGAGGTATCCATGTCATATGAGGACCATGAGGGCTAGTCAGCTCTGTTAATGGACAAAGCTCGGACCAATGGTCCAGCAAAATCTTGCGCTCTCACATTTCCAATAGAGAATCTCAGAAACCGACGAGCTAGGGGCCTTAGGTTAAGGAGAGATTTCCATATCCAAAAGGATTGTTTAGCTGCATCAACGACCAAAAAGTGACAGTTTTCAGTCTGTGAGTCCTATTTCAAGCAACCTATAATGAACCACTGTTGGAGAAGAGTAACCAAAAAAGTCTAAGGTTAAGTATCTTATTCCATACACCAAATTCTTGGAGGCCAAGGCTTCCTTTCCGCTTTGGCAAACAAGCCACTTTGTAAGCTACTCTGGCCATCAATCTTTTCAATAATCTTAATACAAGCCTTTGGTATAAAAAAATCATCATCCAAAAGTTGAGAGTATGGTTAAGATAACTTAGAGGCGACCGGCAAAAAACAGATGCTTAACCGACCAGTTGTTGAACCTTGTAGTTAGAAAGTATAATAGTTGGGAGAATTCTGAAATTCTATGTTTTTGTGCATTAGAGGGAGACCCATGTACCTTACCGGGAGTGAACCAATCTGGAAGCCAAACAAGCAGATGATATTGGTTTCCAAAGGAGTCAGACATGAAGTGTAAATTGAAGTCTTGGTCTTGTTCATAATCACTCCAGAGAGAGACTGAAATTCATCCACAACAATAAAGATGTTTCTAAGAAAAGAAGATGCCTCAATTGAAGAATATCATAACATTATTCGTAAAAGTGAGATGAGTTATTTTAGAGTTCTTGGCTTTTTGGTGATAAGATATACAACCCTGCTCAAACTTGTTTGCAAGAAGGTTGCTAAATAGTTCCATAACAATCACATAGAGTAAAGGGGAGAGAGAATCACCCTGCATGTGGCCCCTCTTACATTGGAAGTGAGCACAAATATAACCATTCAATAGAAGAGAGAATAAAATTCTAGTCAAACACTGTGAGATTCAATTGATGAAAACTAAAGGAAAGTCAACGGCGTGAAGGCAAGAGATGATGAAAGCCCATCTCACCATATCAAAGGCTTTTCTTAGGTTAACCTTGAGGAAACCACGACTAGAGATATGTTTTCGGTTTGATCCATACATCAACTCAGAAGAAAATAACACATTTTCAACCAATAGTCTACCTTTTACAAAGGTCTAATAGAAGGGATTTATCATTTGTGGTAGTATATGTTTCAATCTCCTAACTAGCAGTTTAGAAACGACCGTGTATAAGGCATTACAACGAGATATAGGGCAAAAGCCTGATACTCTGTCTGCTCCATCCTTTTTTGGAACTAGTGATAAGAGTGGCATTTAGCTGGCGTAACATCAATCATGAAGAGAAGAATTCCACAGCGGACCTTTTTGTGACGTTTGCACCTATGACTGCCCACGTTCTCCTGAAGAACTCCCTAGTAAACCCATCCAAACCTTTTTTTCTCGGTAATGCAAAGAACTCTGTCTTGATTTTCGCAGCTGAGAAAGAAACAGCTAACATGTTTTTCACTTATGAGCTGCACTTAAATGGCATAAAAGCAGCAACAATCTCTAATTTGAGAGGAGAAAGAAGAGGACCAAAGTTCGTAGCAGATTAGAGTAAAAGTCGATGCAGTGAGATTCTGTATCCGCCATTTTTTTTAGCCTGGACCTGATTCATCTATAAGGTAATCAATCTGATTCATAGAACGCCTTGCCAACATCATGTGATGGAAGAAATCAGTATTAATATCATCACTTTCAAGCCAAAGGAACCTAAATTTCTACTTGAGGAATCTTTCCTCTACAATGGCTCGATTAACTCAAGTTTTGTGAGCTGTCTTCTCCTCAGCACACAAGGCAGGAGAGGGATTGGTTAAGAGTTTAGCTTGGCATAGACTCAGTCTAGATTCTGCTTCTATTACACTCTGCTCAATGATTGGAGAATTGAAACTTATTCAGCTTCTTGAGGATTTGCTTTGCAGCCTTGAGCTTCTTGGTAAGAAAAAACATAGATGTTCCCTGAAAGTATAAGAGGCCCCACGAGTGTTTCGTAATTGGGATAAAGTTATGATGTAACATCAAGAAATTAGAGCATCTAAACGACATGTTCCTTGGCGGAGGTGTCAAACCAAAATTGACAAATGTAGGCATGTGATAAAAAAAACGGATCCCCAAACTCAGCATAGGAAGCCGGAAACCTACAGAGCCATTTATTATTCACCAAAATGCTGTCTAGATTCTTAGATATAAGGTTGAAATCCTGGTTGTTCCACCAGGTAAATTTGTTACCCATAAAGGTTAAATTAAAAGGATTAGTTTGAAGATGACACTCACAGAAATATGATATACCCTGAAAAACTATGCCATTGTTGAAAGCATTATCTATCAGATCTAGAGCCTGATTGAAGTCACCTATAGTGAGAGAAGCCTTGCCAAGAACTCTAGGATCTGAATGATTGGTTAATAAATCCAACCAAAGTGGTTTCCTAACATACATGCAGTTGTGAGCATAGATAAAAGTGACAACTAATTCTTCTTGGGCATATAGGAACTTAACAATACAAGAGATGATTTGTGGCGATGAAAAGAATCGAAAATGAAAAGGATTTGTCCCAAAGAACACAAATCCTTCTCAAATCTTCGTGCACATAATTATTAGCAAAAAGAAAATCCGGAAAACAAGAATTCAAAACCTGCAGTGCTTTATTTTGCTTCACACATGTCTCTATTAGTGATAAAGAAGTTTTTGCGGTTTCCACTCTATCAAATTATTGAGGTGGTGGATAAGTAAATGTATGAGTAAATGTATGTCGAATCAATACTCAAATTTGTTTCCAAGCAATTCAGAATATGTGATTCATCTAGTTCAAGCTAACCTATCATAGAGATCTGTCACATTACTATGAATCATTTTAAATCAAGTTAAAGGACAAAATAAGCTAAATGAAAAAAACGAGACAGGATGATAATGATCAAAACAGAGAAATAGCAGAAAAATGGAGCACAAATAAGATTCAAGCAATAATAAAAAGAAGGATCTAGAGGAGTGGGTCAAGGATCGGTGATGATCTCGGCGATCCACACGCACTGATTAGCCAAAGCGAAGGATCTGTAGAGAGAAAAAATATAAGATCAGCCCACTCTCGTGGTAAAGATCTCTATCCAAACCAGAGGATCCAGTGCGACACTAGTCGCGATCGTTCCAGTCCGGATGCATAAATCTTGGCTCTAATTCATCTAATGACTGATCCACGCTCAAATCTCTCTTTGCCAGAGCGAGTCATCTCTAGTGAGGTTAAAGGCATTCACTTCCAACAAGCACCTAGCATGCAGTCATGACCCGAATCGTGCCTCAGCTGATCAGGAAGAGACAAGCACTAAGATCACCTAACTAGAAGAGATCTACATGAACAAGTGATCCATCGAATATGGGTCTCACCAATTTCACCTTTGACCTTCCCATCCTCGAGATCCAAGCGGATATACTCCATCCTCATCTCGTGAGGAGCAAGGAGTGGGATAGATATTGAGAGCATTGTCAAATAAATAAAGCTAAAGAAAAATAAAAAAGAAAGAACAACAACTAAATTACTTGATTAAGCATAAAAATCATCTAAACATCCCATTCATCATAAGAAAGTTAAGAACTTTAAATGCTAAATCTAAAACCTTATGAAAACCGCTCAAATAAAGTTATCCTTTCTCAAATCCAAAATCAGATAGATAAAATGTCATCAAAAGGAGTATTTATAGGGTAGTCCTCCTAACCTTAATGGTCAAACTGACTTAAGTTGGTCAACCAGACGATCTAAGAAGTTGCCCTCGTAGGTGCATGTGCGAGTAGAAACTGCGAAGTGCGATTCAGGTACTTGACTTATGATCTTGTAGCGAACCTAATGTCCGAAGATGATTCCAAGATAGAGTTTTCAAGCCTTGCGTCAGTTCTTCAGTCCATCTCTCAAGGTATGACGACGAGGTGAAACAGTGAGGCAAATTGTCTTTCAAATAGTTGAGGTCCTGAAGCTTCCACAGGGGACTCCTCTGGTCTTCCTCGCGATAGAGATTGTAAGGTGTCTGTGATCCTTTTTGTTGGCTGCTTCCTTGATCGTTGAGAACTCTGACAGCCGCTCATATGCACCTTAGCTCCATATTTTCTCCATATTTGCACCATATTTGCTCCTTTTACCTGAATAAGCTCCAATATGCAAGTACAAATGCAAAGAGTGCAAACTACGCCTAAAAAGTCCTAAGTGCAAGAAAAATCTACCTAGATGAAATGCAAAACAACCTAAAATAGGACTCTAAAAACATTAAAAATCACCCACATCAGCTCTCCCAAAATTAGATCTTGCTTTGCCTCAAGCAAGTGAAATGACCTAAGGTGGAAAAACTGAACACAACAACAGGAATTTGGAACCGAGTTAACAAGCCAAGGTGAATGCGAAAATCAGGGTCCTACTTTCCGAGTTCTAAAGTCCGGTTCAAACCAACCTTACTTAAAAACTTTAGACATTTCAATCAAGGTTCAAACCAAGCTCAATCACAACCTAGTAGCGCATTCAAATCAATGTATCCTTTTAATATTTATTAATTCCAAACCGTGAATCAGTCTATGCATCTCCTAACAATTTGTTTGGCTATGGGTAAGGTTTAGAGATAAAGGTGATCTCTATTCGTAACTAGCCATTTAAGTGCAAGGATCACTCAAGAAGTGGAATTAACTTTAGCATAATGCTAAAGGTGAGTGCTAATAGACGCATACAAAGCCATGAATCCATCTACCCATACACCCAAATTGATGCTCATCCTAGCAATTCTAACCCAAGAATCAATCCTATTCTATACACTTATTCAAAACATTTTCATTTTCTGCCAATAAGCCCTCGAGGTTAAGTGCGAGAAGGGGTGTGAGTGGATCATTTTCTTCTAACTTTCCATTTCTAGTCTAGGGAGAGGGGATTTTTCTTAGAGTTTTCTAGCGGTTTTGGGTTTTTATACTTTGTATATCTTGTTCTTTTACTTCTCATCACACAAGACTTTAGACCTTTTTCTTGTCTATTTTTCCTTTTTATACTTAGAACCTTATTCTTCGATCGACTTTCCCAAAACCTTTACTAGATTTTAACCTTGCAACCTTTCCTTTTTTCTCATTTCCCCCTAGACTTTTATCCCTTTTTACCCATTTTCTTCTTTCATTTCTTTCCCTTGCTTAGACACAAGCAATTCCCGAATTCAACCCAAACCATTCCTATTCCTAGTCTAGCTCCAAATTTTGGACTAGATACTACATGCACTACAACAAAACATTAAATTAGTAACGCAATTTTACAACATTTTAGGGAGGAAAGAGTTTAGGGATCGGTTACCAACGCTATTACGACGAAAATTGGTTTCGTTGTAATAGCGTTGTAACTTTACAACACAAATTTTTGTTGTAAAACTGTTGGCAATTTACGACGAAAGTACAACGTATTAACATGTTTGATAAATTTTGTTGTAAAACCGTCCCTAAGTTGCAACGAATTTACAACGACTTTTATTTACGATGAATGCACAACATTTTAACATGTGTGATATAATTTGTTGTAAAAACGTCACTAATATGCAATGAATTTACAACGAATATTGTTTACAACGATTTAAAGACGAATTTAAAAAATTTGTAAACATGTTTTCCACAAACAAATGGTTGGTTCCTTGTAAAGTCATCCCTAAGTTGCAATGAAAAATATTTACAATGATTTAAAGACAAAATTTGAAATTAGATATTTGTAGTTAGGCACAAACGTTGTAAATTACTCGTATCTGTTTTGGTGTAGTAAAATCATTGGTAAATTTTGCCTATATAAGGTGGATATCTCTTCTCATAAGTCACAACCCAAAATAACACAAAAAAAAAGAGAAAAAAATTTCAAAAAAAAAATGTCTTATGGTGGTGATATATTCAAGCTACTGAAGTGGATGTATATGCATAGAGATGCTACCGGAATAGTGACAAACGAGTATATGAACGTGCTAGAAATATTCATGCACCAAGCTAGTCAAACTGAACTTACGCTTGAATCGGGTAAGATGTTTTATCCTTGTCGGAAGTGCAAGAATATAAAATTTGCCTGAACTAAAACTGTATGAAATCATTTATTAAATAGAGGGTTTACACCGCATTATTACA
>OVBA01002944.1:0-30976 GCA_900406435.1 Lepidium aucheri
AACAGGATAAAGGTATGACTGGTGAAAGACTAGCCACAGAAGCCAATCACGCATATGGTATAGACTTAAAGAAACATGCAATACTATACAAGGCCATAAGTTCAGTCTTTTTGTCGGCTCATTACACAACTTGCTGTGGAACCAAGCTCTTAAGGTAACATCTAAATCTGTCAGTTCTGGTTATTAAAATGAATTAAAGAAAAGGATTCACATGTTTTGGTAATGACTTGGGTCACTCAATGCTGAACTTGAAATAAACTGAGTAATTTGTCAGTATCACTTTATTTGGCCTGTCAAGGTCCTGTGTGTATCAATGATCTGTTTGTCTAAGTGAGTGCACAGGAGTGTAGTAGTGGGCTGTGTAAAGCCCAACAGTCAGAGGAATACGAAACAAGCAAAGTTGGAGGGAAATGAAATTAGGTTTTCAACACCTACATAGGGGAGTGGAACGGTCTTGTCACTCCCACACATGCTTCCATCAGAAAATTCCTTCAATCGATTCTGGAACATTGGAGAAGATGGTTCATGTTTCTGATGATGATCTTGGAGCCTTCCTCACAAATGATGCTGTCACGATGTGGAAAGGAATCCTCTCCTCTTCGTTTGTCAAGGAATACAGGTCTCTGTACAAGATTTGATGTAGGAACTGGTACCCCAGGAACAATGTCTCTTATGGAAACAAGACAAGAGCTCGGATTCTATACATGCTGCTCAAAGGCATGCCATTTGATTTTGGGAAGATAGTCTTCAATCATGTGTTGGAAGTTGCTCAGAATCCGGATTCCAAGTTATGGATGTCATATCCCAGTTTGTTGTTCAATCTACTATCTAAATAGCAACCAATTCCAGTCAAGACAATCACAGCAAGTCGTCCACCTCGCCCTCAGAAACCAAAGTCCAAGTCTGTGCTCACAGAAAAGCAGAAACAGGCTAGTCAGAAGGGTCAAGGTTCCCACACGCATAAACATGAATTCACTTCAGCTGAGCAGACACATAAGGTCATAAAGCAAGCGATTCAGCTGTTGGAATTGCTGCTCACACCAGGTAAGTGACTCTGTGTAAACTGTATTCTTTTGTGATCATAGAAAGTGATGTTTTTAACTCAGTTGTGCTGTCAAACAAGGGGAGACGACTCAAAGTCATATGCCTGATCATGGGGGAGTTTAGATTATGGGGGAGCTCTTTTGAGTTGATTAACTTGCGGGATGTAATATTGTTTTGGGATTGGCATGTTGAACTGTGATCTTATAATTTTCTATCTTAATTCCGTGAGTGTAGTGTGTGGTACATTGCAGTATATTGCTATGTTATCTATTTTAATACAGGTCTGTAAAGTGTTTGACGATCAAACTGAGCTAAAAAGGGGGAGATTGAAGATGCATGGGAGACTAAACAGAGAGATGACGATGCATGGGTAACTGGACATAAAGACATTTAGTTAGAGGAACCAGGCGAGTCATCAGGTGTCTGTCAAGACAGATGACTGTGAGATAGAAATGGAAAGAACCATTATGTGAGGTATTTCCATTTATGTTTGATCACGAAAAGATACTAGATTTAGGGCTAGTATATAAGTTAGATAAGGAGAGTGGAGCGGCGGCTAACGCTTCCAAGTTTAAGAAAAAGGTGTGTTGAATCTGAGAGAGAAAAAAATGTCTTGAGAGATTCATTGAGAGTGTGGTGAGAATTCGTTTTGAGTTTGTAAAAAACTTATATAAGACTTTTGTAAGAAAAGTTTATATAAATAAGACAAATTAAGCGTTGAGATCGGCACTTTCCGATAAGTATTCTTGTTTCTCTTTGCTATATAATTTCAAGCTTGTCTCTTCCACCATTTTTCTCCTTTGTCGTGGTTATGGCTGGTCTAGTTGTAATATATTCTCGTCCTTAGTCTTGGGTTTAGGTTGTAAAGAAGATTAGTTGTCTTTGACTCACACAACATATGCCAATTAAAAATACACTAATAGAGGGAGAGATGTCAACTCATAAAAACATATATTGCATGAAAAAAATAAGACTAGTCAACACAATGTGAGCAGTTCTATCTTTTATTTGCAAAACAGACTAAATAAAAATAAAAAATATACGCCTATTCGTGTATATTGGGTATATGATATATCATGAAAGGTAAGACAAGACAAAATTAAGAAGGGTAATATCGTAAAATCGAGTAAGGGAGCTGAGAAAAGCTTTGTCCTGGAGTCCCCCGCTCCGGGAAGGTGTAGCGCCTCTTTCACTTTTCTTTTCCTTTTTCTATGTCTTTTCTTCGGAAACCTAAAACTTCGGTACAAGATTCTTCCTCTCGAAATCGAAGCTCTACTAGCTCTTCTCCAAAACTTTTCTCCTCTTTAACCGCAAATATTCAGCTACTTGTAAGTTGCTTCTCCCTTTTTCCGTTGTTGGATTTTGGGTTTTGAAGTTCTTTTTCAAGGATTTGTAATTTCAATTCGTTTGTGGGATAGAGTAGTTACGTTTTACTTAGAAACATTCTTCCCTCTTTTTAGCTCAGTGAAATAGAATTATCTGGGTTCTCTCCACTTTTTGGTAGAATTGGTTTTGATTCAGAAACCAGGAAGAATTTTATTTGTTCAATGTTAATTCTGTTTCTTCTAAAATTTGGTTTTCATTCAATTCATTGGAATTTATACTAAAGGAAACTATTAATCTTCCGCAGGGCTATTGTGAGAAAAAAAAGTGGTGGGAATTATAATATATCCTTAGGAGGAGGAGATTGTGATGGCTGAGAATGGTAATTTAGATTTTCATGATGAAAGATTGTCATCAGTCCAGATTAATGGTGTTCATAAAGAGAACGAGAATCCAGACATTGATTTTCTTGAGGATTATGAATCTTACTGGGAGGATATAAATGATAGGTTGACTATCTCACGAGTAGTGAGTGACTCGATTATAAGGGGAATGGTAACTGCAGTTGAGTCTGAGGCTGCTGAGAAGATAGCTCAGAAAGACCTTGAATTGTCAACAATTAAGGAGACATTGCTTCTGTACCATGTTGGTTCTGAAGAAAACGAATCCCTTCTTATGCATGATAAGGCGTTTTTGGACGCTCCAGATGAGCTTGCTCAAGCATCTTTAAGCAGTCTTAAAAAATTAGCTAAAAAACAGTTGCTGATGCTCGTTCAAGAACTAACCAATTTGAGAGAATATATCCACAATAATGTATCAACCGCCACCGTGGATGATAAATTGGGTTTAAGCAGCAGTCCGCATGACACCAGGTCCAAAACTGTTGATAAGATGCTTGATTCCCTGAAGAGCATTCTAGAGACTGTGTTGAAACGAAAGAGTGATATGGAACTCCCCTCCTCATGGCAGCAGGAGTATGATTGTCAAAAACAAATTGAGTCTACAGTGGTGGCTAGTTTTGTTCGGAGTCTCCAGGATGAGTATGAGCAGAAATTGTCGGGCCAAAAAGCTGAATTTGGTGGTCATAGAAGTCTGTTTCTTGGAAATGTCAAAGAGATTCGCCAGGAATTAGAGGCAATTCGTAAATCATTGTTGGATCATGAAATTGGGGACATTGAGGCGGGAGAGGAAGGGGACCGGAAAAGAGTGGAGCAATTGCACCGCAAGATGTCGGGAAGCCTTAATTCAGCTTCTTCTGTATGGAATAATGGTAAGCATGAAGAATGTTCTGTTGGCTTAATGCCTGAGAATAACGAGGCCTTAAAACACCTAACACATGATGAGTTGATCACTCACTTCAAAACCGTGATGAGTAAAATGAAAAGAGACCATGATTATGAGATACAAGAGATGACGGAGCAATGCTTTACCTTCAAGCGCAAGTATTTGAATTTAAAGGAAAGAGGTTCTTTTTCTTTTGTGGGTAAGGACAAGGAGCTAGAGGCGCTGATAAAGAAAATCCCATTTGTTATCTCAAAATTAGATATGATTTTGATGGAAGATGAAAAGTTGGTGTCCGAAGCCAAGAACGATGCTGATTATAAGCATTGGCTGGATTCTCTTCTTTTGGATAATCGTCAACTGAAAGATTCACTTTCAGATGCTGCTGAGAAGATGTCACAGCTTTCTCATGCTGAGGCAGATCACCAAAAGTTGGTTCGAAAGCTCGAATCCCATATTGAGGATTCCCATATTGAAGCTTCTATTTATGAAGATATTTATGGGGGTTTTGTGATGGAGTTTGTGGACCAGATTAAATGTGCAGAACATGAGAGAGATTTAGAGCATAGTATAGTGAGAGAAACGTATGAGTTGACATTGAAAGATCTAGCAAGTGAAGAAAGCCTTGAAAGCAAGGTTGAAATTGAAGACTCTTGTATCGAGTCCTTCATAATGGACCAATTTTGTGCAGTCATATTCAAAGAAGCCTTGAAGGAAGCTCATAATAATCTCTTGGAGTTGGACATGCATGTAAAAGAAACAGAAGGAACTATGAGATCAGAGGTAGCCGAGAAGGAAAGATTGAAAGAGGAGATTCATCGGCTTAGGTGTCTCGTCAAGGAGAAGGAAGATTTAGTCCAAAGAGCTGAGAGTAACTTGGATACACAGAAACATAATCTTGAGCTAGGCTCTCAACAGATTAATGATTTGCAATCTCAAATAGAAGAGCAACAAAAAGAAATTGAGGATAAAATCGAAGCACTGAGAGTTGTTTCGGCACGCGAGCTGGAAAAAATAGAAGGTTATGAGACTAAGATATCCAGTTTGAGAGAAGAACTAGAATTAACAAGAGAGAGTGTGAAAGAAACCAAAGATGAGAAACGGAAAACGGAGGAGAAGTTATCAGCATCAAAAGCAGAGATAGAAATACTTAAGAAGCAGCTTGTATCTTTCGAGGTGGTAGTTACTCCTAAATTGATGAAAGGTTTCAACATTCTAGAGGAGTTAGTGGCGGAAAAGACGAGAAATACGAATTCTAGGTACCTTTATCTCTGTTTTTTTGTTATCCGTAGATATAGACATATACAAGTACTTTATCCCTTGGCTCAATAGCATGGAGATATTAATAGTATGAGATCTTTCTTGGCTATTAGGTTAAAAAGCATGCAGGTGCAACTGAGTGGTCTGTCACATGAGATCAATGATGTCAAGGGGAAAGTATCTATGTACAAGCAACTACTGGAGAACAAGTGCTGTAACCTTCAGAAGGCCGAGGCTGAGGTTAGTCATGATAGTTCCTATACATCGATTCAGATCATTCTTACCCATTGAATGCTATCAAGATTTTCTTTGAGTTCGTTGCAGTAGAGTGTCTGTGAATTGTTTATATCCCCTGATTTTCGTAGAAGAAAAAACATAAAATGATGTTTAATTGGTTGTTGAATCACAGGTTGATCTCCTCGGAGATGAGGTTGAAACTCTTTTGGATATTCTTCAGAAAATATACATCGCTCTCGATCATTACTCTCCAGTCCTAATGCATTACACTGGTGTAAGCGCACTCTCCGCAATTGTCTTCTTTTTCCATTCAAGCTTGATTTTTAATGATCTGAGTATGTACTGATGACTTTGCAGATCATGGAGATTTTGAAGCTTGTCCGGAGAGAACTTACCGGAGAATCAAAGAGACCATTGGATTAATAAGTCCGACAACTTTCACAGTAGTTTATTTCTGTTTTCTTTTTTTTTCTTTCTTCCAGGCTTAATATGTTTAGTTTTCTTCAGTAGGCAGGTTTTGATAATGTATTGTCATCAACTGAAAAGTGTGATCTTTTGATCTTAGATACGTGGGTTACATACGTGAAAAATAACATCTTATAATCAAACGTTAAACTTACAAGTTGAAATATCTATCAAAGACAATGTTAAGTGGTCAAGCATGAGATTGCTTATCTGACTAATTAGAGCAAATGCTCTGGTCGGTTTAGATAAACCGAATTGCCCGTCCCCAAAAGTCTGGTGGACACACAGGCAGCGGACGGCTGCAGACCAGTGGTGGCACTGTTGAGGCGTGATTTGTGGGACTGACGTGTCGATGTCAGCATCATAGCACCGCTCCAACAAATCTTTGCCATATTAACTATTTAAAGCAACTTTTCATGATCCCTCTTCTTCTCTCTTTATCTAAGAAAGCACATTATAACTCAAATCCAGCAATAGAATGAAGAAGACCAGCAAGATTTTCTTTTCCCTGTTCTTTTCAATATACTTGTAACAGTTAATCGTTTTTTCTTCCTGTTTTTCAACCAAACTCGGTTTACCAAGGTTATTTCTTGATATACTTGTTGGTCAAGGTACCAATAATCTGTCTGCACCCATAAACATTGTGCTAGCGAAGATTTATTGCTTACAATCAATAACTTATGGTAGCTCTCATCTATACTATACCCAGAAGCGAAGATCAGCTAGCGGGGATATCAAGAATGCTGTCAAAATTCAGGTGCCACATATCGTTTATATATCTTTTGTGATATCTGTCTATATATATGGTCTTTACTTCAGGGAATTTAACCACTTCTACAGAACCAGGAAGGAGAAGATCACTTACGTGTAGAAGAAGAAACACTCCATGATGATGATGATGATGATGATGATGAGGAAGATGAAAGACATTGTAGACGTGGGTTTGATCATGGATACCATCTAGTGAAAGGCAAAATGGCCACAGTATGGAAGATTACATCGTGGCTAAAACCAAAACCGTCAAGGGCTACAATCTTGGGTTATACGCAATATTTGACGGCCACTCAGGCCGTGATGTTGCGCATTATCTGAAGAACCATTTCTTTGATAACATGTTGAGTCAGGTTTTTGTTTTTTAAATACTCTTCCCCCACTTGAGAACTATATTTCACTGAAATTTAAGACTCTTTGTTCTTTGTTTGAAGCCGGAGTTCTGGAAACACCCTAAGAAGGCAACCAAGAGGGCGTATAAAATTACAGACAACTATATTCTCCAAAACGTGGTGGGTCCACGGCCGTGACGGCTATAGTCATTGACGGGAAGAAACTACTTGTTGCAAACGTTGGAGATTCAAGAGCTACCTTGTGTCGTAAACCTAATGTAGTCAAACAAGTCACGGTTGATCACGAACCTGAAAAGGAGAAAGACCTTAGAGCACCATTATTGATGGTCTCTTATTTACGGGATCTTAGGGAAAAAATGAGTTAAGAACTTTATTTTTGTTTTGAGTTTTTAGGTATGATTAATAGTAGTTTGTTAGGTGAATTTCTTAGGAATTAAAAAATAAAAACAAAAAGAGAAGAGAAAGTAAAACAGGAGAGAAAGTCAAAAAGAGGAGAGAGAATAAAAAAAATAGGGTAAAAAGAAGGGAGAGAGTAAAAAGAGGAGAGTGAAAAGATGAGATGGAGTAAAAAAGATGAGAGAGACTAAAAAGATGAGAGACTAAAAAATGAGAGAGACTAAAAAACGGAGAGAGAGTAAAAAGATGAGACAGAGTAAAAAAGAGGAGAAATAGTCAAAAGATTAGATAGAGTAAAAAAGAGGAGAGATAGTGAAAAAGGAGAGAGGATAAAAGATGAGAGAGAGTAAAAATGGAAAGAAAGTAAAAAGAGGAGAGAGAGTAAAAGAGGAGAGAGAGTGAAAAAAAAGGAGAGAGAATAAAAAAGAAGAGAGAGTAAAAAAAGAAAGAGGATAAAAAAGAGAGAGAGAGTAAATAAGAGGAGAGATAGTAATAAGAGGAGAGAGAGTAAAAAGACAAGAAAGAATACGTTTTTTAATAATAAAATAAGCTAAGAAACCCATAAAGAGTTTCTTAAATAAGAAACTTTCATAAAATTTTTTAAAGGTTTTTTAAGTTTTTAATAATAAAATAAGGTAAAAAAGCCTTAAGAATTCCCAAAATAATGATGGTTTTATAAAGAGCAAAAGCGGTTTCGTCTCCCAGAAGCCAGGTCCATTAAATTAAATCATTGTTCATGTTCCTCGTATATTTCTTTGTATACGTACTTTATTTCAATATTATTTTGATTAAGTAATGTTCCGAGAGTGGATGGACAACTAGCTATGACCCGTGCATTTGGAGATGGAAGACTTAAAGAGCATATCAGTGTAAGGCCGCATATAGAGATTGTCGAGATCCACGATGACACAAAGTTCTTAATCTTGGCTAGTGATGGAGTCTGGAAGGGTTTTGTTTGATGGATAAGTGTTATGTTGGTAGTAAAAATCTTTACTGATTGGTTTACAAAAGACTTAGACTAAGTCTTGATTGGTTTCTATGACAGGTGATGTCGAATGAAGAGGTTTGGGGTCATATTGAAGAGATGGAGAATGCAGAAGAAGCTGCTGAAGCAATTATTGATGATGCCTTGGCTAGAGGAAGCAAAGATGATATCTCTTGTGTTGTTGTTTCCTTTGACTCATAGATGATATGATTTAGGTTTCTCAGTGAGTCACAACTTATGCAATTTCTTTTTTAGAGAATTGTTTCACATACTAATAAGTTTATGGTTCGAATCTTGATTACATGTTACAACAAAACTGCGTTCAAGACCAGTAGATGAAATTTCGGGAGATATAGCTTTTATATCAGCAAAGAAAGTGCAGAGACAAGAATCAAAAACCACTATTATTTCGAGATATAACTATATCTACCGAATATTAAATCTCAGTGCAATGGTTTACCTGATGAAAGTTTTCAACAAGCAATGGTCAAAAAAAAGAATGTATCAAGCCTCTCATACCCCACCAAAAGCACGGGAAATCTCACACTCTAGGTCATCGAAGATGAACACAACACTTATCCATCAAACAAAAACCTTCTAGACTCCAACATTTATTAGCTTAGAAGCATAAGGCATGTATTCAAAACAAGACGAAGCAATAATTGGTGATATAACTAAAGCTCATAATGATACCTTATGAGTTGTTTCTCACTTAGTTGTCTCCAAAGCAGAGATGTTGAAAGTAAGTTATGTTGCTTAATCTATATGACACTCGCTTATATAGGAATTTGAGAATAAGTCTAACTTTCATTTTCTGGCTTCTAATTGCATATTTGACATCGAAGTCAAGTTTATCCAAGCTCAAAAGTAAAATTAATAGTCAAGTAAGTGGAGTTTTCACACTTCTATCTGCAGTTATACACGTCAAATGTTTGGAACACACAATATAGCTCACAGCTTCTCTTTTGCCACTTATATTGACACTTTGATTCTAAAATATTATTGAAGAACAAACTGTTTAAGATAGAGTAATCGTTTCGAATTACACTGAGCAGTCAAGATTTTGGAGGAGCTTTATGACTTTTTTTCTTAGAAAAGGACCTTTGTTATCAAAGTATGATTAAAATCTTGCAAACTTATTACTATAGTTTGATTCCTCAATATTTGTAATAATCTTTCTTGTTGAATAGTTTGATTCCTCAATATTTGTAATAATCTTTCTTGTTGAAGAGTGGATTGTACTAAAGATAAATATTGCTTGTTAAGTTATTCTAGCTTATTGTTATAAAGGTTGAATCCATGAATATGATGGTGAAATTATTGCTAAACTTATACCTTTGTTCGATATTTTTATAATATTGACTTAGAAAATAGAGGTCTCATATACTTTTTAACAAAGATTATAAATTTCTTAAAATCATCAATCTATAATTATGCTCTAATGAAAAACCGCGTTATAATCATTTCTTGAATTTTTTCAGAATTTTTTCAGAATTTTTATTACAAACTAAAATTAAATATACTTTTTCGTGAAAATTTTAGTTACTATTTTCACAATGGTTTTTAGAAACAAAATGTTATTATTTTCATCTTTTTAAAAATTTAGCTTATGTATAATCAAATATGTTGAAGTGATGCTGATTTATTAATGTGTAAATTTTCTCTCTTATTTTTTGCAAGCTAAAAATTGATTTATTCCATTTATTACGATGGTAACATATATCTCCATTATTATCCAAATTTTTCTATCTTCTTTCTTACCAACATGAGAATATTTTTGATTTATTAGATTGTTAGTTGCAAATAAAAAAAAATTATGATTATTTTGTACTCTCTTTGTAAAAGTTTTTTTTTTCCATTTTTGGTCCTTATAAAAAACATGTTAAAGTGAAAAGGAGTCAAGCAGTTCATAACTTTTGGAAGAAAAACAAATTGTTTTGAGTCTTTTAAAATTCTACTTCTCCATTCTAGAAAATTTATGTTATTTGATATAGTAAAATTTGTTACACCTTGTGTCATGCAATATTGTTATTATTACAATATTTGACACAAAGAGTACACAATTGTTGACATGAATAAAATCAATGGCTTAGTCACATTTCAAATAAAATCTTCTTATATGAGTAGTAAGTTCTAGTAGAGTAAAAATTTTATCAAGAAAACTTCTAAAATTATTTGGTTCTTGTCAACTTTAGAGCATGTATGAGGCTAAAAAGTTTTTGAAATCTCTATAAAAAAAACGAAAATATAAACAACTTATTTCACAAGTTTCATATAACCAATTGACTTTGTTTATTAACTAGTTGAATTAAAGACTGTGTCATGTTGTACATTGTGTCTGAAAAATAAGCAAAACTGTAATATGCAATATAAAACAGAACAATTTCAATCTTCTAGCTTGAATTATAAGGCGATGACTTACAAAAATGGTAAAAAACTGTCCAAGCTTTAGTCTTATGCTCTTTTTCATTGCCTTTACATTAGGTATTTGATGCAACAATTTCTAAAAATTATAATATAAATTATACTATAACTTTTTCATAAATAATTCTTCAAAAATTTCATTCCCAAGATATGTTGCAAAGACAATCAAATGTTCTCTCCAAATATTCAATGCCACATTTCAATGCAACATCTCTTACTTTTGAGTCAATATTTGTCGGTTGAAAATAATCTAGCATTGCAGTAGAGTCTCACAAACATTTTGTAGTTCTGAATATCTATCAATCACAACATCTGATGCTTCACGAGATTCAACACCATTATCAAATATTTTGGTGATTTTCCATGAAGGATGTCGTTCATTCCAAATGCACGGCCGTACCTCTCCTCAGTTCTTTGTTCTGAACTACAAAGTCTCGTTTCAACGTTATTATTTTCCGTTTCTTCACCATTATATGAAAGTATTCTATCTCTATATTCCATGAATGTATCCTATCATTGTATTCTCGTTTTGGTTAATAAGATATGATCTTCGAATGAATAAAAAAATTGAGATTATTGAATTTTCAAGCTTAATTAAATATATTTTTTACTTTTAAAAAGGTTGTTTGACGTCCTTTTAAGATGAAATTCAAAATGAAAAGAATCCTTAATGGGATTATGATTTTCTTTTTTGTTCAAAATTTATTCTACATTTTGATGGGTTTATTAAGTTGGCTGAAAGAAAAATTTTGTTTAGTTTACCAATAGAAAACTCAATCATCACTGACTTAAACTTCTATTAGAATTATACATGTGGTATAACGTCAAATTTAATTTTTTCTCTGATAAAACTAGTACTATTTAATTGTGTATCAATAATTTTTTTTGTACCTATGTAATTATATATTTAAAAATATCAATAAGAAATATAGTTTAGTGAACAAATATATGAAATTTTTATTTTAAAGTGCAATAATCAGGATTTAAAAGTAGATCAAAGAATAAAAAATTAAGATTAAAATTTATATTTCAGGTCCAAACTATAGTCTAATTTTGGCTCATAATTTTCTTGATAATTATACCCATGTGAATATTCCTATTTTGATTTTTTCCTAATGACATCAATTGTAAATAACACATCAACTAATGTCCCAAAAATATGTCCTAAAAATAAGTGTGTCTCCATTTTGATACATAAGATGTATTTCATTAATAAATCTTGAAAGCTCATTCATATGTTGAGAAGAAATAAAACATCACACCCTATAAGTAATTACAAAAGAAACAACCAAGCATTATAAACAGGTGATTATCAAACTTATTACATATTTTTGGGTAAAATAAAAACCTTAATATTTTCTACTTATATTAAAGAGCTTTAGAGTTCATCCTTAAGTGAGGCTGAAGAAGATCCAGAAGGATCAATATTAGAGTTCTTAAGAGGATAAGAAGCTTCCATTGCAATACCACAAAGTCCTTCTTTAAGATCAATCCCTCTTTGCAATCTTATGTATCCTTTCTCTCCCCATTCTTCTCCCCAAGAGTTCTTAACAATCCAATACTTTGTTCCCTCTAATGTTGTTCCATAGCCTATTACTGCAACTCCATGGTTTAATTCTGTTCCACATCTCCCTGTAAATACTCCCTATAACACCAAAATAATCATATATATGTTTTTGAGCTTATACTAGTTTATGTGTTGTGTGTTTTTCTTTACCTCGGAGTAGAACTGAAAGTCTGAACCTCCAGCATCAATAGCAACAGAGACAGGTTGATGAGCAACAGCTTTCATTAGATCATCCTCGCTATTCTTAGGGACATCTTCGTATCCATCGATCGAAACTATTGGAGCATTTTCTTTGTTTTTGTCACAAGTTTCATCTGAGGCTTTGTAAGGATACATTACTTCGCTCGTGAGTCCTCCTTTCTCCTTGATAAACTCAAAAGCAAGGTCCATTAAACCTCCATTGCATCCTTGGTTCTGGTTTGTATCACAGTCCACTAGCTCTTGCTCCGATAGTGATGTCAGCTTGTTAGTTCTTATTTGATTGATCCCTTCAACCGAAACAACTGTTGAAAAGGCCCAACAACTCCCTGTAATAACTACAAACTTAGTCTTGATTTGAAATTTTTCTTGTAGTTGCGAAGAATCACAAGATTGAAACATTAATGAAAAGAAAGGAAGCTTACCGCATTGGCCTTGGTTTTTAACAGGAGTAACAGCTCCATTCTTTCTCCAATCAACCGAAGTTGGGAGAGAATCAACATTTGCATACATAAAACTCTTTTTGGCCTGTCTTTCACCTTGAAACATCCTATGATGTTTGATGTTAGAGCCAGCATATGTTCTCCTAAATTCCTCACTCGTCATGTCACCAAACTTGTTGAGCTTAAGCTTGTAAGATTTGTCTTTCTTGTTGGTCTCATGGATGTGCCTTAAGTTGTGTTTGAAGACATTAAACCTCTTTGTTTTCTCTTCAAGATTCCTAGAAATTGAATGGTAGCTCCTCCATCGCTCATATAGCTCCCATAAACTATCTTCTGATTCCAAATCTTTGTCATGGTAATCTAAACCCTTAGAAGCTTCAAAAATCATAAGCATGCAAAGCGCAAGAAAAATGAATGGCTTCATATTTGATTTTAGTTTGTAATTGAGAATGAGTTTGTGAATTCTAAAGAATAAAGATA
Organism: Lepidium aucheri; assembly: GCA_900406435.1. Classification (NCBI taxonomy): domain Eukaryota; kingdom Viridiplantae; phylum Streptophyta; class Magnoliopsida; order Brassicales; family Brassicaceae; genus Lepidium; species Lepidium aucheri. Next base: position 13,228 of record OVBA01002944.1, read on the forward strand.
TAAATGTTTATATAGAGAATAATATATGTTGGTGAGAGAATATTGTGATGATGATATGTTTTGAAAGTTAGCAAAAGAGGTTTAGAGGATTACTTGTGGGATTCAACGAAGATTTCAGGTTTTGTGAATGTGATATAAAGACCAAACCAATAATTGAACTTTATCTTGCTTTTCTTGTGAAACAAACTATTTCATTTTATTTTTTCCTTTTTTTTGGTATTAATGATTGATGATTTAAAGAAACATTTAGATGTGAGATGACTCAATTATAAATGTAAACTGAGGTATAATTGATATATAAACACAGCTTGTACGCAACGATTTATCTTTAAAAAGAACTCTATTACAATTGATGTATAACCTAATTATGATTACTTATTGTATATTTTCTTATAAAAATTTGTAATTTTATATTTGCTTAGATGTGTTGTGAATTAATTTTTATAAAACCACTTTCTTCTTTTTTAGAAATCTTGTATTGAATTTTGTTATCTAATTCATTTTTCCGAAATTAGATAATATTATGTCTTTTTAAAATGACAAGTGATAAAACATGTGTGTGATTTAACTGATATTCCCTCTCTTTCATATTACTTGTCATTCTAGCCTAAACTTTTTGTTTCATTTTAGTTGTCATTTTCATTTCTCAATGTAATTTTTGATATAAAGATTATCTCATTTGCCCTTAATTAAATGAATAAAATACTAAATAGTTTAGAATTCTAATAGTCAATTAAAGGCATAATAGAACATTCACATATTTTCTTAATATGTGTGTCAAACTCTAAAATGACAACTAATATGAAATGGATGGAGTATTTGGGAAGAGTCTGAAAAATATAAAATAAAATAAAACTGAAATTTGGAATGCTGGCTCATGCCATCATCACGAGTAAAGAAGAAACTAACATTATAAATTGTGTCAGTTTATGAAACGCAAGAAAAAGGTGTCCTCAAATGTGTAACCGATAATCCAACGGTTATTTCTTGTTCTTTGTTAAAAATATAAAATAATAAACCTTGTAGCATTGCTTAATTATTGAGGAAGTTTTTGAGACAGTATTACGTTGTTTTGTCTTGATTGAATAGTTTTGTTTTATGGTCTGCTTTGAAATGTGTAGGTTATATACAATAGAAACACCAACCAAAGTGGTGGATTTGGGTTTGTATACCATTGAAGAAGCTGATGGACAGGTAATAGAGATCTCTCTTTATTGAGTACTCTGTTTTTCTAGTGAAAAGACTACAGAATGTGTGACCTTTGTGTATTGTTCATTGTGTTTGCAGAATTTGGAAGGCATTGTTTCTTTACAACAGATTTGCTGTTTTTTATTGTGTACTTCAGATCAATGTGACATGAACTCCGACTAATACTGAGACCAGGGAAAGCCATGTCAGTAACCCTTTTTATGCCACAATACATATGTGTGTGAGAATAGGTTTGAACTCGGAGCTCTCCCACACATTCCATGATTTCAATATGGCTATTATGTAAAACCAAGCTTGATGTTAAAGCCTTTTTACAAACATGATTTCTTTATTACCCAACAAAACATAATATAAGACATTACACAACCTTTATATAATGTACACTAACAAGTGGGATGTAGATTCATTTTGTTGTCATCAAAACCCTCCTAACTGTTCATCACGACTAGTGAGGGGTACATACCTGACAGAAGTTTCAGTATGTACCTTGATGGAACCATCCTCGCTTTTGTTAACCACCTTGAGCTCTTGAAAATAAGTTCCTAGTGGAATCACCATTCGTCCACCAGGTTTTAGCTGGTCCAAAAGCGGCTGAGGGATTTCTGATGCCGCTGCTCCTACATGTATTGCATCATACGGGGCAAACTCTTGCCAACCCTTTCTTCCATCTGCCAAATAGACGAAGAATTGAGTTGAGAAAGATAAGTTTTAAAAAGGCAACAACTCAAAAGAGAGACATCTTCATCTTACCACCAACATGTAAAGAGAGAGATCCCTTGTTAAGCAATGATGCAGCAGCACTCTTTTTGATATTTTTGATAGACATATCAACCAATTCAGGTATATGATCCACACCAACAACACGTCCCTCAGGTCCAACCATCAAAGCAAAACAGCCAGTCAAGTATCCGGTTCCTACAATAAATATAGAGCTGCACTTTTATCCAAAGTTTTCTAATAACTTGACATTTCCATAGCCACAACACTGTATAAACGGTGACCTGAACCAACATCCAAAGCACGCATCCCAGGTTTTAACTTATCTTCCAAGAGTTGCAAGCAAGTGGCATGCATATGCGGAGCAGAAATGGTGGCATTATAACCTATAGGGATAGGAGAGTCAACATATGCTGAAGAACCAATTGGTACGAAGAGACCTCTATCCAAATCTTCCATAACTTGAGCTACTCTCTGAGATGATACTACACCAAACCGCTTCAAAATTTCCACCATATTTTTGTTATTTCTCGATCCAGTTCCACTCTATAAGCACATTATCAGTCAGTCTCACAATAAAAGTATACAACCACTTTAAGGCAAAAGAAGCTATACATTTAAGTGTCTGGAAACTGAAAGTGGATCATCTCGCTAATTTACATCAAATTCCAAAGTCACTAGACAAAATCAACTTCTAAATTGATACAAACAAACAGAAAATTCACTCTCCTGAGAGCAACTGGCCACTCTTTTACTGCAATATCAGTCAGTCTCACAAGAGAGCACACTATTGCCTTAAGACAAAACAAGCTATACATATAAGTGTGGAGGATGAAAGTGAGCTGAATCAAAAGCCAAAATTCAAACATCAGGCTAAACCGAATCAAAAGTCAAAATTCATACATCAAGCTAAACTGAATCAAAATCCCAAATTCACTGAACAAAATCAAAGTCTAAGTTGCTACAAACAAAGCCAAAATCCACACCATAGCAATATTTATACTGAATTTATCAGTCAGAAAAGCAAACTAACAGTAATTACAGAGCTAATTCAAATTTAACTTGAAGATAGTACAAGACCTACAGTATTTGGAAAAAGAAGTAGAGATTCAATGACGAGAGAAAAGAAAAAAGATTTAAAAACCTCCATGGGGAAGAAGGGAGAACGAAAAGCGGTGAAGGTTAAGGAGAAGAGTCTTTGTGGCGCACGATAACGGAGACCAAATTCTGTAAACGTTGGGCATAAAACCAGAGCTCGCATTTTCTTTTTTCTTTTTGCTATTTTTAAAATATTTGGTTTGAATTCTAGTTTATTCTCTCTCACGAAGTATCATGATCCATCTGTTCTAGCGGTGGATTTATTGGTTGCCACGTGTCTCGTGACATGGATTTTGTTTTTCCTCGAGTAAGAATGACGATGAGAAGACCATCTTTCAAATAATACATGATGACCTTATGTAATCAATGGGTTCAGTTGGGTGAAAATCATAACTACTCTTACTAAAAGGAATGAAAATCAATATACTCGTTTCTAATCACAAATACTCCTTCTACTCTCTTCTTATTTTTTCAATGAGTTTGGGATCCACTTACTACCTTTACCGAAAATTGAAATTGGAAATCAAAGAAATTGGTTTGAAATTAATGAACCAAAACCAAAACCAAATGGTTAAAACTACATGAATATTGCTTCCTTCACACACGTGATGTATATTATAATATTATTTTTTAAATTAAAAAACTAAATCTATTAACATCAGAATAGTGATACATATCGTACATGTTTCTTTAAATTTAAACCAAATACTTCAATTATCCTTAGTATTAAATCAAGACTTATGCTGAAATTAACATTTATATTTTTTTATTTGTCAGATCTACTAGAGAAGTTCACCATTCAATAAGCCAACTAATTTGGATAATATTAAACGATTTAATGTTCAATTTATTTGGTTTAAACCAATTTCTTTAGTATTCTTTAGTTCGGTAAAATTTTATCGGTATTCTTTGGTTCAATACTATAATTGGTTGGTTCACGATAATTTCAAGCATTACATACACATATCTTTCAGTTTGGTTAATGCAAACACAAGATATTGATTAACATTGTTATTGGTTCACATAAGATATTGATATAATTGAGTGATTTGATATTATAGCAACCATGATCACATAAATTTTGATTTGATTAATGTTATAATATGGCATACTTTGGTATAAGACAACATTGTAAATCATATTATGTTTTAGAACTTCACATGAATTGTGATCTACCACACTTGTAGTAACACATCATGTATTTTTGGATTGAGTTTGTTATTTGTACCACCATTGAAAATCAAATTTGTATATAATTGTGTAAAACGAGTAATGAGTATTCCTAGTCGTTCTATATGAACTAAAACACCGTAACTCATTTGGTTCAACTAATTATGATAAATTAATGTTAAGGTTAACTAAAAATTTACCAAAAATAGCTAAAATATAATTATGTGTATTTATGCCTAACTATATAACTGGTACAAATATGTCACAAAAATTCAAAATTTTAGAATCAACTTCACCAAAAATATTAAATTTTGCCTCTAAATCAAATTTCCGAATCTATTAAAATTAATTATTGTAGGAAAACAAATTAATTTTTCTGAATGAACAAAAAAATTTGAAGTGATCTCTAGTGTTTTATATATAACATTTGGTAGCTTTAGAAGTAATCACACGTTTGTCATAATGGTTTAGGATGCTTTTGGTTGACTTTGAGGGTACAGGTTCAAACCACATATTGCTAAAAAGTTGTGTTTTTATTTTTAAATTTTTAATGAAGGGTAAAATTGTAAATTCATCATCTTTTTCCAAATGAATTCTAGTGCAACCCTAACAATGGCGGCTATCCATATTTTTCATTTTTTTTCCACCACTTTTCATAGAATGATGTATATTTCTTATACAAAAACTTAAATCTATGATAAAATATCATATTTTCATTCTTATTAACGTCCAAACCTTTTCTCCGATGGATTGCGTTTTATTCGATTTTTTTTCCGTCTTCTAGAGTGAATCCAAGAGAAGAAGTGATAAAGGTCCTAAATGAATTAGGGTAAAAGATGAATCCAATAATTTCATAAATTTTCGGATTAAATCGGTTATGGAAATTGATAATCTGGTTTATTTTTGGTTAGTGAAATAGATCTAGATTTTAAATTAGTAACGGGTTTAGGGTTCAAAAACCAAAGTCATTCACTTTTTATTTAAATAACTGAATTATTTAATTAGGTTGAAAATTGGAGGAGTAGTTATGCTCAGTTTTGGCCAACGGAGAGTCTTAAAGGAATTGATACGGGTTCAGTTTGTACATTAATTAAAATTGACTCCAATGCATTAAATTATGTATTTTACTGACAACAAATGCTAATGGTTATGAAATGTTGTTAAAAGCTCCTTTCCTCTTAAGATGGGCATAATAACTAAACCTAACCGACCTTCATCTATCTTTTGAAACATATAGAATAAATGGTTTACGTATTCTTAGGTGAATAACAATTTAAGCGCTTTCTATCGTAAAACATAGATAAATTTTGGGTTCGAATCTTGATTACATGTTCCAACAAAACTGCGTTCAAGACCCCCCAAAATCACAAGGATTTAGGACTAGTGGATGGTCTGATTATGGAAGGCATTCTCGCAAGTTTCTCACTTTCCATCTTTATCTTGAAGGAGTGCTTAGGCGTTATGGACATCTTGTTCATGTTATAATCAAGATCAGCCTCGTTTTCTTCATCACTGTCTACATCTCCGTTCACAATTACCTCAGCATCATCATCTTCTTCTCCTTCCTCATAGGTGGCCCTCACCATTGACCAGTAAATGAAATTTCGGGAGATATAGCTTCAATATCAGCAATGAAAACGCAGAGACAAGAGTCAAAAACCAAAAACCACCATTATTTCCAGATATAACTTTATCTTCCGAATATTAAATATTAATATTCAGTGCAATGATTTACCTGTTGGAGGTTTTCAACAAACAAGGGTCAAAGGGAAAGAAGTTATCAAGCCTCTCATACCCACCAAAAGCTCGGGAAAGCTCAGACTCGAGGTCATCGAAGATGAACGAGTCTGAGACAATGAACAGACCACCTGCTTTAGCTTGTCTAAGGAACTCTGCAACTACTGACGGAAGGCATACCTGTTTTCAGACATAATTCGCTTCTTATGCATTTCATACTTTGAATCTGTTTCAAACAACACATGATCTATTTGAAAAAAAAAATGGGACTTACCATTAATGGGCTTAGTTTGTGCATTAAGATTGACTCCAATGGTTTAAGCTGGGACCGAAAGCGAGGAACATCAAGGATGGATCTCATCCGGAAGCAGAGTACATACATGATCGCCTGTGGTCATAAAACTAAGTCAAATACGGGTTTCAACAACTTGTAACCACTTTTTAATGACTCTTTGAAAACTTAAAAGGTCAGGTCAGGTAAAAATATCTATATTAAAGGATGACATAGACACGGGATGACTGCAAAATTGGGCTTAAAAGCTCTATATATATACCTGGCATCCGGAGTAGAAAATCTGATGTGCTTCAGGCCTAACATCATCATTACAAGTTCTGCAGTAATTTGCACACTCATCTACCAACCTAAATTTCAGATGCAACAGAATCAACATTAAAATTGAAGCTTCAATCAGAACAAACGATTATGTTTAAGGTATAACATTTTTTGGAATTTTCTTCTAACCTTTTCAGCATGGTAGACACAAAGGAAGCAGACAAAAACTTTCCGCGAGCCAAGAAGCTAGCTAGATAAGCCACCGCACTCATCCTGTTGAGGAAGAGGGGAAAAAAAAAGCACAATTAAGTTGTGACTAGAACAATAACAGAACATATTATGCAGGGAATGAGAACATTTCGACCATAAGGAAAACGGGAAACTTGCCTAGCAGGTCGAGGCTTGTTATTGGAGAGAAAGATGTCCAGCAGCTTACTTGCAAATTTCACACCACAATTTTCAGGATCCAGTGAGCAGGCATAGAACATCAAAAACTGCAGATGAAGCAAAAACGAGTTTGAATTGGAAATGTCTCATGTCAACCATAAACCAGAGTTGCTCGTCTAGAATGATGTCCAGAATTATGTAAAACTGATAGCTTTGTGGTCTACCTGGGAAAATTTTGATTTGTATGTGTTCAGAATGAAGTGCTCAAATGACTGGAAGAGGTTTTCAAACACCTGCATCAAAATCATGTAAACCAGAAGATTTATGAGTCCATCATTGCCAAAATCATGTAAAACAGACGATCCATGAGTCCATCTTTACGGAGAGTATAGATATGCCAATGAGGCTCCATTTGGTGCCATACCTGATCCAAACGGTTTTCATTTTGACAGGACTCAAGATGCTCAAAAGCAACGACCATCAATTTGTCCAACAACTCGGAGACTATATTTCCGCCTGGTGTAGCCTGATTTAGAGGTCCCACTGAAAGCTGCAAAGAAAAATCAAGTCCAAACTCTCATGGTCCAGTGAAAAGAACATTCCTTCACTAACTTGTAATGTATCAACTTCGAATCGATGCCAAAAGAAAACATAAGTAATGGTCAAAACAAACACTAAGTTTACCTCGTCCCCAGCATTCATAATGCCTTCAACTTCATCTTCAAGTTCCATATCAAACATGCCTTTACTAGAGTCCTCTTGATGAATATCATCCCATCCAATCTCTAACTACAAGTATACACCAGTATATCATTCACTCACCAATACCAAGTAAATTAGTGGCCTCAATTGTATAAACATATTCTGTCTACTTACATCCAAATCTCGCAGCCTCTCCATCACCATATTAAGAATCACACTGCCACCAACTTGTCCGATTGAGCTGTTCTCCAACTTCAATATATTCTCCACATATACTACTATCAGCTGCAACAAGTTAAGACGGTTTGTATTAAGTTTATTGCCTGAATCAGCTTACAACTACATTGTCCGAAATTTACCAAAAAGAAACTCACATAGTCCTTCTTGTGTATTTTGGGCATCTTTTGGGAGAGCATAGTCACTAATCTTGAGGTAGCAAGAGGAACCAAATAAGTGATTTTCAGAAGCGCTGCATGCACCCGAGAAAGAACTTCCATTTTCTTGTTGATTACACGAGGGTGCGAAAGTTTATTGATTACCGAAGGAGGTGGAAGGAAGTTGCTGATGAGCATATGCAGACAAGGATCCAGGTACTTTCCACTAATGACAGCCTGTGATAAAATAAAAAGGCAAACAAAACTTGTCTACCTCCTCATCTAGACTAAATAATACTCGGCATAAGGGTAAGTGTTGAGTTGTATACCAGTGATGTGACTAGGTTCACCAATGCATCCATGACTTTAGCTCTATGGTCCCACAATTTCATTCCAAAAATCTGGACAACATAATAATTGGGATAAATTTAAGGTAACTGGGTGGAAGATCTATCTTATACTAGTCTAAATAGATACGTTAAAATCGTGCAATAGAAACTTACCGAAGAAAGAAGCTTTTGATGGTGAATAATATCTATGCAACCCACGGAGCCTGACAGAGCCTTCAGGACTGTCTGTTAAACAAACAAAATGATAAAACGTTAGCAAACAGGCGGGAAAAAAAAAAGAAGAGAATTGATTGGAAGAATAGGACAAACCTCAAGCTGTGCCACTGCATCAGAATCAGAATATTCTTTGATATGCATAACTCCAACAAGCTCATCGTAAAGTTCCGACTCCCCCTGGCATAGGCAGAGGAGCAAAGAACTAGAATCAAGACGCATGACAATAAATAAGACCATGATACATATATATGCAAGACTTGTAAAATACTCACAGATTGAACAGATGTAAGGGCATTCCTGACGGTAAGCACTAAATCCGTGTCAGATAAATCGATGTTTTCGACATAGTTCGCTTTATATAGACTCGAAGAATCGTTCAAAAGCTCTACTGCTCCCATCCTCTTTGGACTTTATGTATACGGTCGGTGCTGCTAATTCAAGTTGGCCAAAGTGCGGAAGTTTTCTGATAGAAAAGATAAATCTTTCAATTCCCACATGATATACAATACACAAGAAATAAAACTGGAGAAATCGAATTCGAATCATGGAACACGAAAACCAAATAACCAAGTGTAAAAAGTATATGGGATTAGAGTCTACAGAAAGGTAATTACCCCCAAACTAGCTCGAAGATAAACCTATAGGCTCAAACCAATTACAGCTTTCTAACCAGAAAAACGACCATAAATACACAAAAATCAAGGGTACGAGAACTCACAAGGGTGAATGATTGAACTAGCTTTGGTTCACGTAGCTCCGTCAGGTCAGGTAGTCTTCACTTTCCTTTGTTGTAAACCCGGTCTTTGTCTTCTACTCCTTCGCTATGGTGCTGACCGGCGATTGTTTCTTCTTCAAGATGAAGAGAAAATATAAAAAAGAGAAGGAGCAGATTCTGATGGAAGACGGCCAGGAAAAAAGGAGACATTAGGGTTCTCGCTTTTTTATTTTTTTATTCTTTTATCTTTTTATTTTCTAATCCGACGGACGTGCTCTCTCAGTTAAACGGTCGGGATGTAGTTTCATAATTTTCCCTTTGGTATCAAAATATTAGCTCTATTGCCAAATTTTGCATAATTACATTTTAGCATAAATAAAATAAAGTTACCGAACAAAGATTTGTAGAATTAGATAATCATTGAATCGCATTTTGCCTAGTAGCAGGTAATAACTCTATTAAAGGTAAGTGCACTTGCATGTTTCGGGGTTGAATTTTGTTGCTTATATTATGTAGAAACTTGGCTAATACGCCAGTCAGTTGTGTCCAATATTAACAAAAAAACAAAGATAATCATTAAACCAAAGATCGCTTGTCATCTCTCTCCATTCACTGTAGCTCAAAAGAAGCATTATGGTTTTTGACCTAGAAAGTTCGGAGCTTCACTAGAGTCGATGGTCGATGGTTTTAACAGCATTGTTGCCGACTCCCTCTGTTTTTTGCTGGTAAGATTTCTATCTTTGCTTCTTTTCATGATAGGTATAGCTTGTGTTTCGGTTCTTGAGTTTGGTGTGTTCAGGAGTTCGGCGCCAGCGTTTAAGCATCTAATGGTTGTTGTGATAGTCATCGTGTCTTCATCGCTGTTTAACCTTGTGGGGTTTGTCTAGTCTTCTCCTCTGTCCCGATGTTTCTAGGAGCTCGTATACCGAGGAAAACTTCTCAGATCTATTTCGTTGTCACCGAAGGATCTTTAGTTGGTCGTTGGCCTTGTTTGACGGTGTGGCTTGTGTGTTCTAGTGAGCTTGTATTTCCCACCCTTTCTCTCCTTTGCGATGGTTATGGTCTGGTCTAGTTGTAGTTTATTCTGGTCCTTAATCTTGGGTTTAGGTTGGTTTTGGGTGCTTATGTTTTAGATTATTCGGTTGTGCTCCCTCCCATGGATGTTAATGGTATCTTGTCTGGGTTCGATATGGTGCTGTTTTCTATTGAGTTTGGCTTCTTCTAGTCAGTGATCGTCTCGCTCCTTGTCTCTACTCTAAGACATGATCGAGGTATGGTCTTATGTTGGTTTCTATGTAGGATATATCCAGGCCGTGTTCATCCTTTCCGGATATCTGTCCTCGACTTGCCATCTCCAGTATTTATTGTGGGACCCTTTTATCGACTGAGAAGCCTTGTTTATTTCTATAAGAGGATCCGTCGTCCATGTTATCTTGTTGCTTCTAGTGGAGGCTTCGATTTTGGGTTGGGTTGTTTCTTCTGATGAGTCTTTCCTTAGGTTACTTTTCTTAGCCTTTTTCTTTGTTTTAATTCTCTCGCTTTTCTTGTTTGTGCCTTGTTTTCGAGGATTTATCCAATGTTTGTCAGTTTTTGTAATCAAACTATGTATTCTGCTTTGGCTTTATAAATCAATTTCTAAATGAATAAAAATAATCATTGAATTAATTTTGCTGAATAACAAAATAATATTATTAATATACAATGATTAATTTCTCAAACTATCTTGTTAATAGGTTAGTTAAATATGTGTTTTTTTTACTCTTAGGTTTTCACTTTTTAGATGTACGGCCAGATTGTGTGGTCTTGATTTTGTTGAACGATGATCATGGGTTGGTTCAGCCACATATGGCTAAAGTGTAATGATTTTTTTAAATTTTATTGGAATAAAGTAAAGGGATTTGGTTACTTCTTCTCACCAAAAAAAAAAACTTTTAACTTCTCAAATAGATTTTTAGTATATTATAGATACTTTTATATTTTAAAATGTTGAATATTATTATTTGTATGTTTTTATAGTCTTATAAACAATAAAAACTTGCTAAGATTTCAATTCAAGAAGATATAGTTACGAGAGCGATATAACGGCAAAGAGCGATTCTAGGGTTATGAAAGTGAAAGATGGTGATGCGATGATGGTTGAGGCTAGTGAGGGCCTCGACCTCTGGGAGACACTCCTGATACAATGGCGAGTCTTGGAGCAATGACAAGTGGCAATTCTAGGATTTTTGGGAAGGTGTTCAAGATGCTATGATGGTGGAGAGTAATGGTGTTGGTATGGTGGTAACGGCTGGTTCACCATGTTCATTTGGTCTTGAAACCTCATGGGCATAGAGGGTACATGCAACTATTGCTGGTGGGATGCCTTCTCTGCAATTATCAATGGACGATGACTATGTCGATTCTAAACTTGATCTTGTTTACCCGAATGGTGCATAGGGAGAATGGGTCTTGAAGATTGCGGATGATGTAATGAAAGTTATGAGGACCTTATGGGACAATTGCATCATTGTGAAAGTGCTTCGAAGGAGTTTCTCGATCGCTACCTTGTCTTCGAAGGAGTTTCTCGACCTCTGGGAGACACTCCTGATACAATGGCGAGTCTTGGAGCAATGACAAGTGGCAATTCTAGGATTTCTGGGAAGGTGTTCAAGATGCTATGATGGTGGAGACTAATGGTGTTGGTATGGTGGTAACGGCTGGTTCACCATGTTCATTTGGTCTTGAAACCTCATGGGCACAGAGGGTACATGCGACTGTTGCTGGTGGGATGCCTTCTCCGCAATTATCAATGGACGATGACTATGTCGATTCTAAACTTGATCTTGTTTACCCAAATGGTGCATAGGGGGAATGGGTCTTGAAGATTGCGGATGATGTAATGAAAGTTATGAGGACCTTATGGGACAATTGCATCGTTGTGAAAGTGCTTCGAAGGAGTTTCTCGATCGCTACCTTGTCTAGGAAGCCGCAAGAAATTTGGAAGCTAAAGGAGGCGATGCACGTTGTGGATCTCCCACGACAATTTTTTATGATAAGATTTGATATCGAGGTGGAATATTTGACTGTCCTCATGGGAGGACCATGGAGATGTTTTGGTAGCTATATGTTAGTGCAAGATTGAGATTAGGGTTTTGATCTATTATGTGATGATATTACTACGACCTCTGTGTGGATATGTGTCTTGAATATCCCAGTTACCATGTATCATCAAGCTATAATTTTGAAGATTTGATGTGGGTTTGGTAAACCTGTTCGTGTCGATCTCACAACTCTAAGTTTTGAGAGAGCTTGGTATGCTAGAGTTTGTGTGGAAGTTGACTTAAGGAAACCACCGAAAGGTTCAATAGTAGTGAATAATGATCGATATTTCATTGAATATGAGGGTCTTTGAATAGTTGCTCTTAATGTGGAATGTATGGGCACATGGTGAGTAATTGCTCCCAGAAAAATCAGACTGTTCAGACACCAATGGTGACTGAGGAAGGGAGTGAAAAGGGTGTGGAAGTGACACCAGGAGTGAATACAATGGCTCCTCCTGCATAAGATGCAAATGGTTTTACACTGGTCAGAAGGGGAAATCTGAAGCAGAATAAGTTTTCCAATCAAGCGGATTCTTCAGGAACAAGTAAGCAGGAGGATTCAGGGAAGGCTTTGAGAGAGATTTTGTTGACAATGGCTTTTAAGAACATTATACTTTCTAATAAGTTTGATAACTTACAGTCCAAGTCTAGAAGTATAGAGAATGAAATTCTAGTAGAAAATGATGCTGCTGTGGAATGTAATGTTGCCCAACCTATTATGGTTTCATCGCATAGTGACCAAGGATCTTTGAGAGTATCACCATTGTGTTCAGGGAAGGAGAACCATGGTTCTCAATTTTTGATTAAGGAGGGAGTGTGGAATGGTTCTCGAAGGAATGTAGTTGGTGGTCCCAAACAAGCTATTTATATGAAGAAGAAGTATTCTAAACTTGCACGGGGTTTAGTATTTGGTCCAATAGCTCAGGAAATGGTGGCTTCTGACTCGGGTAATAGTCCCAGAGTAGTAACAGAACAAGCAGGGGAACAAGGTGATGCTTCTTACTAGTATTCTTAATCCGCCTTTGTGTGTTGATGAAGGTGATTAGAGGACTTTAGATCCATCAAAAGTTGAGTTTTTGAATCCTATGAATGATGATTTCAAATTATATGGAAGTGCAAGATACAGAGTTAGGTGAGAAGGTGGTGACGTTGTGTCTTAGTAATCTGCCTCGGTTGTTCGTGTTGTGATTGAAATTATTCATTTCTAATGCTTAATAATCTTTTTGGAATTACCAGGGGCAAAAACCCAATTTTAGACGTTCGATTCGGTATCTTTTTAAGAGGTTTCAGACAGATTTTTTGGCTTTATTTGAGACTCATGCGGGAGGTGATGATGCTTAGCATATTTGTCGTAGCTTGGGCTTTGATAAATCTTATAGATGGATGCAGTTGGTCAAAGCGATGGGATTTTAATTCTTTGGCGTGCTGGGTTGGGAATTGTTGATATTGTGGAATCACATGAGCAATTTGTTCATACTCGAGTAAATATTGATGGTGAGATTATTCATGTCATTGCTGTCTATGTTGCCCCTTCTCTAGTCTGATGCAGTGTCTTGTAGGATAAGCTACAAGATGTAATCGATAGATTGTAGAGCCACTTATAGTATGAGGATATTTCAACTTTCTTGTTTGTCTTGATGAACGTAGTGGAGGTAATGGAAGGCTCTCTGGTGATTCTTTGATTTTTGAAAGGTGGATTAATGAAGTGGTACTTATAGATATGGGGTTCTCGAGTTATAGGTTCACTTAGAGACGTGGTAATATTGAAGCTACCCATGTCGCTAAGCGCTTAGATCGAGTTTTTTGCTCTTCACCTACTCGGCTAAAGTGGCAAGAACCGAAGGTCTCACACTTACCCTTCCTCTTCTCTGATCATAATCCTCTTTATGTTCAATTATGTCCTGATGTGAGAATGGATCCAAGAAGAAGATCTTTTCGTTTTGAGGCAGCATGGTTGAAGAACTTTAGTTTTAGAGAGTTGCTATCGAGCTCTTGGGATTGCTCAGTCTCGACTCATGTGGCTTCAAAGACTCTTCAATGTGTGTTAAAACAATAAAATAAAGAGGTTTTTGGTGAGATTAATAAGTGGAAAGATTTGCTTCTTTTTTTGATAACGGAGGTTCAGAGAGAATTGATGTTAACCCGACGAATGATCTTTTGTTATAGGAACAGGAATTGATTAAGAAGCTTGATGAACTCTTGGAACAAGAAGAAATCATGTGGTTTCAAAAGTCTCGTGAAAAGTGGATATCCTTTGGGGATCGCAATACTTCCTGTTTTCATACGTCTACTATAGTTCGCTGACGTTTTAATAGAATTGAGGCTCTTAAAAATACGTTTGGGTCCTTGGTTTTAGATCGAGTGGAGCTAGAAAAATTGGCGGTGGATTTTTATAAGAATTTATACTCATTAACGGATGTGAATGAGAGCTCTACACGTCTTCCGCTAGAGGATATCCTAGAGCTTTCTAGTGGTGATTTGGCTCTCTTGTCAAGAGCTTTCTCGCCAGAGGAAGTGGTGAAGTTAGTTCGTAACATGAGAAAATTAAAAGCCCCTGGTCCAATTGGTTATCAACCGGTCTTTAATCAAGAGTGTTGGGAAGAAGTGGGACCATCAGTGATACATTTTGTACTGGGTTTTTTCACCATATGACAGCTCCTTATTGGTTTAAATAATCCCTCGTGGTCCTTATACTAAAGGTCAGCAAACCTTAGATGATCTCACAGTTTCGACCAATTGGGTTGTGTAATGTTATCTTTAAGATTATAAAAAAAGCAATGGTTCTTCGACTCAAGTCCATTATGCCTAATATTATTAGTCCATCACAAGCAAGCTTTATTCAAGGACAACTCAGTACTGATAATATAGTTGTTGTTCAAGAGGTTGTTCATTCCGTGAGACATAAACTAGCCATAAGGGGTGGATGCTCTTTAAACTTGATCCTGAGAAAGCATATGATAGGATTCGATGAGATTTTTTGGAGGATACCTTGGCTGCTCTGAAACTTCTGGGAGAATGGAAAACTTGGATTATGCATGCTGTTTCGGGTCCAAGTATGCGCTTACTTTGGAATGGTGATGCTTCGTTTAATCTCCCACGAGGTTTGAGTCAGGGGAGATCCGTTATCACCTTGTCTTTTTATTTTATGTCTCGAACATCTTTGCCATCTTATTACTATGGTTATTAACTGTAAAGAATGGAAATGGATTCACTTGGCACGTGGAGGTCTGTGTCTTTCACATGTATGCTTTGCAAATTATCTTATTCTGCTAGCAGAAGCTTCAGTGTAGCAAGTACAAGTCATTCGTATGATCCTGGATAGTTTCTGTGCTGCCTCCAGTCAGAAAATTAGTTTGGAGAAATCAAAAATCTACTTCTCTGCAAATGTTTCGGCTGAGTTGGAAGCTGATATTAGTGCGTTGAATGCTATTACGATGACCAAAGATCTTGGTAAATACCTTGGTATGCCTGTTCTCCAAAAGAGAATCAACAAACACACCTTTCGAGATGTACTTAAGCGTGTTTCCTTAAAGGTTGCAGGGTGAAAAAGTAAAACCCTTAGTCTTGCGGGTAAGGTGACACTGACCAAATTGGTTTTATCTATTATACCCTTGCACTCGATGAGTACTATGAACCTAAGTCAATTCTGTCTTCTTTGGATCACATTTCTATGAGTTTCTTATGGGGTGGAACATCTGTAACAAGGAAGATTCACCGTTAAAATTGTTATAAGATATGTTGCAAGGAAAGTGAAGGTGGACTCGGTCCATGTATGGCAAAAGATATGAATAGGGAAATTCTTTTGAAGCTGGGGTGGAGACTATTTCAAGATCGCACAAGCTTATGGGCTAATATCTTGCGATACAAGTATAAGGTTTCAGATGCCTCTGATATGGCTTGGATTTCTTGTAAGTCTAATTACTCCTCTACCTCAAAAAGTATCAAACTTGGCCTTGTGGAAGTCGTACTGCCAGGATTAAGTTGGGTCCTAGGTGATGGTATAAATATTAAATTTTGGACTGATCGGTGGCTTTTTGATAATACTCTACTTGAGTTGGCAACAAATACAGCACCTTTGGATCTTCACCAAGTACAAGTATGTGATCAATAGAGGTTGACAATAGGTTGTTTTTGTCAAAATATTGATCTTTCCTCCCAAAAGAGATGTGCTTATTGTTAGGAGCACACGTTGTTGATGAGGTGACTGGGGCGAAAGATAGGCTCACCTGGAAAAGTACTCCGGATGGTGAATTCATGGTTTCATCAACCTATGCGTTTTTATCTCGAGATTCAACTACTCGACCAGATATGAGTCAGTTATTTACAAGAGTTTGGAGTGTGAAAGTTCCAGAACGAGTGCAAGTTTTTCTATGGTTGGGAGTGCATCAAGTTATACTTACAAACACGGAAAGACATCGTCGACATCTTGCTATTTTTAGTACTTTTCAATTATGTAAGGGTGCGGAAGAAATAATCATACATGTGTTATAGGACTGTCCGGCTATGGACGAAATTTGGAGAAGAGTTATACTAGTCCAAAAATGGACTAGTTTCTTCATGCAAACTTTGTTAGAGTGGTTGTTTGAGAATCTTGGGATGATAGAAGTTATGAGGATTATCCTTGGTCAATATTTTTTGTGATGGTAGTATAGTGGGGTTGGAAGTGGAGATATGGGAACGTTTTTTGGTCCAAGAACAAATGTCGCAATAGGGTAAGATATCTAAGAGACTTGGCTCAGGAAGGACACAAAGCTAACACTCCAGAGGGACTCACGACATGTGCTTCATGTCGAGTAGAAAGGATGATCTCTTGGAGGCTGTGCACTGGTAACTGGTATCGATTAAACATAAACGGTGCGTCTAGAGGTAACTGGATTGGTGATTTTGCTATGAATATTGGTATTTGTAATGGTTGGCTTTCTCAAACAAGGGATTGGTGAGTCTCACCCACTATTCTTCCTAGTAAAATTGTGATATAGCTCTCTTAGAATGGACTGATCAGTCCGAATATCTCACATTTATAGGGAGACTAATCGTATAGCAGACAGATTAGCTAAGTATGCGTTTTCACTTTCGTTAGGATATCATTATTTTGATTTAGTTCCGGATTGTATTCATTTGTTGTTGGAGGATAATGCGAGTGGTTTAGCTTTTCCTCATTTTGTTCCATGTATTCTTGATTTTTTTTTTTGAACAATTCTTGATTTTCTATACTGAATAAATTTGGGTGCTAACCTCCCATTTCCCACAAAATAAAAAAAAAAACCTACTTATTTTTTAATAAGGTTTTCCTTTATAGTTTTTTAGACAAATATATATATATAATCAAAATCAAAAATGTTATTGTAATACATATACTTAGTAAATCCATAAAACACGAAGTGTGGATATGAATATGGTGTAAAGGGACGAGCCAAACTTGGGCATTTGGTTTAGATGAG
>OVBA01002945.1:0-30970 GCA_900406435.1 Lepidium aucheri
ATAATTTATTTCAATTTATTTTTAATTTAAAATAATTTATTTCAATTTATTATAATTTATTATAATTTATGTTAATTTAATTTAATTTATTTTAATTTATTTTGATTTTATTTTAATAAAATTTATCTGACCGTACACGTGTCACGTGTTCAGCCGTACACGTGTCACGTTAACGGTTGACTAACGGAGATAACGGTCAACATTGATTTTGGCCGAAAAATAATAGTTCGTGTATGAAATTTACAATTTTTATTAATAAACTTAGGTTTAAGTCTGGCACCCAAGTTCGTGTATGAATTGGCACGACGTCAAAAGTTTATGTAGGTTTCGGCTGTTTTCCCTTTTGTCCACCAATTATCAAATTTTTGTGTTTTTTTTAAAAAAAAATTTGCGGATTTATCCGCTGTATAACTACAAAATTCATTGTGTAATAGCAAAATCCATAGTTCAATGTTTTAACCAACGGATTTCATAGAAAAGCGTGAAATGATAAGTTTTTTAATTTTTTTCCATTTTTAAAGTAATATTTAAATTATTTCTCAGATATATAAATAGCATACTTCTACTCCAACATTCTCAATACAAACTTTTATATCATCTAATTTTTGTAGCATCAAGAAGAAGTTCAAGTGAAGGGGTAAAAAAAACAAGAAAACCACGTGCATCAGGTATATATATATATATATATTACTTAGTTTTGTTAGTAATTTGTATAAATCTATATTACTAATCATGTTAATAATAGATATATTTAGGTACTTAAAAGACATATTAATGTATAGCTAGAACTTAACATGGTTGGTTTGTTTTTACTTTGAGATAATTGAATATAACTTTATCATATATTGTTTCAATTGTAATTGTAAAAGGTTATTAACAATTACAGTTTTCTTTTATTGATTTACCAGAAAGTGGTTGTTAGTAAGATTTATGAATCACTATATTTTCTTCTCATTGATACAACTGAATTGTTTGAGAAGAAACTAATTTTAATAGTTAAGAATTATCAATAATAATAGTTAATACAAAGTGTAGTTAAAAAAAGAATTTAAAGAATTTTAATATATTATTTTCTTATAAAGTGTAGATATGTCATCTAACCGTCAAAGAGGCACAAATAATTTGAGAATACCAAGTTCAACTTATCCCACAGATACTCCCATTCCAGAAGCAACTATACGAGTAAACAATTACAACAAAAAATTTATTTATTAAAATTCGATCTAATAAATAACAATTATATTTCCAAAAAAATATAGAGCAATGGATATAAATGGACTTACGAACAAGAAAAAACATTGATTGAATTATTCGATGAAGCACTTGGCATGAGTGATTACACACTGAAGAATCCAACTCCAGTTGCTAGAGCATATATGGTTGACAAGTTCAACCGAGCGTTTAACCTAAATATAAATTACGGTTACTTCAAAAATAAACTTGATGAATTTTTAAAAAGTTACAAAAGGTGGAAAGCTCTGATGAATTCTACTGGTATCTCTATGGATCCAACTACCTCAATCATAACTGCATCTGACGCATAGTGGAAGGAACGTGAGACCGTAAGTACACATAGTCGTTTGATGTGTTAACATATTTTATAAATTTTATATATAGTAAATAATACAGTGATTATAATTCATACGGATGCAGATTAACAAAGAGTTTTAAACGTAGACCACCCTTATTCTGGAATATTATGGAAAAATGTCTTGTATTACATGATGTTCAGTCACAATCTCAGAATTCTATGCGCCAAAGAAGAGAAGAATTAAGCAATCAACGTGAAGTTGATGCAGAAGGATATGGTGTTTCAGTCACCGATAGTGGTGATAATCCATAAACATAAGTGCCTGACACGCAAGAAGATGAAGACGTGTATCATGTTACAATTGATGATAATACACTTCCTTCTCGTAGAGGTAGTGGACAACAACAGGAGAATTCACATAGATCTGGAAGAATCTCTCAGTGCTCTAGTGGAAGTGGTTTGCATGGAACTCGTAGAAGACAATCGTTTTGAACCACGATACAAGATACCATTGCAGGCTTCAGAGAGTTTCAACGACATAGTTTTCAAAAAGTTTCCCTAGGTGGTATTTTCCAAGATGATTACGATGAATTCAAAAAGGCGGAAGCAATATTCAATGATCTAAACCTTCCAAAGTACACAAGATTTCATTGGGCATGCATCAATGCTCTTAAAGAGCAAGTCTGGTGGCGTAGATTTTTAATTGACATAGGGACAAGCTCAAATGACGGTAAAATAGAAATGCTAGAAGCTTTGACTGGTATAAAACGAAACAATGAAGATGGAGAAAAACTATTAGGCACGAGTCCTTCATTTGGTAGTCCAAATTCAGGAAGTGTGTCATCCGTTAGTCCACCGGTAGGTTGGGGTCCTGGCTTTCAACAACGGGGCACACTACCAAATGTTCAACAATGGGGAGTACAACCAATCTTTCAGCAATGGGGTTTCCAACCGAATTTTTAACAATTCGGCACACCACCAAATGTTCCATAGGGGGGACCATAATCATTTTATCCAGGACACCAAACACATAATTTTGACCAAGGTGGTCCGTCAAGAACGACTCCAACAAATGTTCAGTTTGGTTTTCCACTTGGAGGTCAAGACAAAAATTTAAGAAATACTGAACAAGGAGTTTCATATGGTACACCAATAGAAACTACTAACCAGTCACCCGGTCTTGGTTTTACAAACTATTTTGAAACTGGACAACGAACCCAAACACCTAGACCAAGAGGCTTATTTAATATTTGGGGACATCAAGATGCAAGTTATCATAATGATACAGGAGATGAAGAGTAGGGCGTGAAGACTATGTTTTATCAATTTCCTTATTGTTATGAATTAACTTATGTCTCCTTATTTTGATTCTAAAGTTTTTATGTCAAACTTGGTGTAAAATTTTGTTTTATTAATGATGCATTTTATTTTGGTATGTTATTTTTCAGGCATTTCGTATTTGTCAGTTGCGATCACATGTCATCAATAATCTAAGTTACGAAGAGAGAATTGAACTGTGGAATTTGGAAAATGAGAAATTCGAGGATTTAGTTATTCAACCAGCTTTGACTTATTATAATCGATATAACCAAAGAGCACCAGTGAAAACTGATAGAGGTTTAGGATGGACGAATATCTGGCGTCGACTCCAACAAGATAATGCTGCATGTCTTCAGTTCTTACAAATGTCACTACCATGTTTTACAACATTGTGTACTATGCTGTAAACAAATTACGGTCTACAACAAACATCAAATATGGGCATTGAAGAAAGTGTGGTAATATTTCTTCGACTTTGTGGGCACAATGAGGTACAAAGAGATGTTGGTTTAAGATTCGGACGAAATCAAGAGACTGTGAACATAAATTTTTTTGAAGTTTTGACAGCGATTGAGAGACTTGCATGTGATTATATAAAGACTCCAACGCGACAAGAATTACACCGAATTCCTGATCGATTGCAAATGGATCGATGATATTGGCCTTATTTCAGCGGCTTTGTTGGAGCTATTGATGGAGTTCATGTTTGTGTCAAAGTTAAACTAGAATTACAAGGAATGTATTGAAATCGACATGATGTCACATCTTTTAACATCATGGCAATATGCGATTTGAACATGTTATTTACATATATGTGGAATGGAGCACCAGGATCATGTCATGACACAACTGTTCTTACAATAACACAACAAAGTGATTTCGAGTTCCCATTACCACTGGCAGAGAAATATTATGTTGTTGATTATGGATATCAAAATAAGCAAGGGTTTTTGGCTCCTTACAGATCATCAAGAAACAGAGTTGTAAGATATCATATGTCATAATTCAACTCTGGTCCTCCTCCAAGAAATAAACAAGAATTGTTTAATCGATGTCATGCGTCTTTACGTTATGCTATCGAGAGATCCTTTGGAGTGTGGAAGAAGAAATGGAGGACTCTTTGTAATTTACCAAGATATAATATACCCGTTCAAAAAAGAGTGGTAATGGCTACAATGGGATTACATAATTTTATTAGAATTTCAAATTTTCTAGATGCAGATTTTGCAGAGATAATGATAGAGACCAGAGAAAATAACATGGATTATGAACCAAATTTTGAAGACACAGAAACAACAAAACTTAATGATGGAGAACTTAAGTCGGAAATAAGAGATAATATGAATATTGCAGATATGTTATGGGAAAATCAAAATAGTCGACATTAGTTTTACTGATATTTTTTATTTGTTTGTTTTACTTATTATAATATAATATTAATTATTTAATTTTAAAATTACTTTAAATATTATTATATTAATTTTATTTTAATATTATCTTAGAAACGCACCGCTTTTATATTTTTGCCAATCACATATTATGAAAACCACACCGCTTATATATTTTCACCAATCACATATTATAAAAATCGCATCGCTTATCAAAACCGCACTTGTACCGTATCGCACTTTGTCCCGCACTTGTACCGTCCCGTACTTTTTCCCGTACCGCCAAAACCGTAGTTACCAATCGGACCCTTAATAAAAGTAATTCAAATCAACATGTAACTCATCTTTTAGAGATTTTTTTTACTCTTAGAGTTTTGTTCTACATTGTGACGAATTTGTTTTGAAATGGTAGCGAATAACATAATAGTTTTATAATACTAAGACTATATTGTCCCAATGCCTTTATGGTCTCAACCACATTTTCTTCTTTCTCTCTCATGTGTCTTTTTTGTGTGGGCTATATTGCTATTTTCTCTCTCTCACACACAAAATACACCAAAATTCTCTCACCTTTCCTCACCTTCTCTCAGGTTGTCCTCTCTTCTCCATCTATATTCTTCTCACACAACTTCTGCCATTAAATTCTCTTTTCCTCCATTCTATCTAATTTTTTTATAAATAAGATCACATCAATTGTCTCTAAACCTTAGAAAATCAAATCTTATTTTCAGATTTTCTTTTTTTTAAGAAAGTTGAAAATCCTCCATTGATGCTATAAAGTTGAATTTCATAAGTCTCATGTTCAATAAAATAATCTAGATCGAAACCTAAGAGAAAATCCTCCATTGATGCTCTGAACTCAAATATCTCAAGCCTATGTTCAATAAACGTAATTTAGGTTAAAACCTAAGAGAAAATTCTCCATTGATGCTCTAAAATCAAATCTTCTGAGACTCACGTTTAATAAACATAATATGAGTTGAAATCTAATAAAAATCTCTTTTCTTAACATTCAACCAAAATCTGACGTCTCTAATTTCGAACAAAATTTTATGAAAAAAATGAAGATAATTTGACAAATTTTTGTTTATTAAAAATAATGAATATTTATCCGATAACTATTATTTTATTCGATATTATCCGATAACTATCAAGTAATATAGAAAAAATTAACAGATAACTATTATTTTATCTATCCAATTATTAGTTAACTTATTTGTTAACTAATGATTTAAGTCTCCAAGATAGTTATTATCATTATCTAAGTTGTCACACAGAGATTAGGGTCTAATAAGACCACTAAATATGAGTGGTTATATGTGTTATAATTGTTTAACATTTAACTATTACTATATCTAATAATACAAAATTGTCTTTAGCCTTCAACAAAGAGTCTTGTATGTATTGCAACTTTTAACTCATAGTTTCCATCATTTTTTGACTTCACATAATTTCTCTTAACACTGAAGACAAATAATATATCTATTAACGGCTAATATATGTGTTAGACATATAACATAAATATTAACGCATAACATATCCGTTAATCAAGTATATAATTATCATATACAAATATCAAATCCTATATTTGATGTTCGTTTTAGGGTTGAAAGTATGATGTGTAATTGTGATACAAAATTATTATATGTATTACAATTTTAACGTCTAACAACTTATTTATTAGGTAATATATATAAATTCTTAAACAATAACTATTATTTTATCTAGTAATTATCTAGTTATCAGTTAACTAATCTGTTAACTACTGATTTAAGCCTCCAAGATAGTTATCATTATTATTTAAGTTTGTCATATAGAGATTAGGGTATGACAGGACCACGAAATCCACTCTAACGTAATACATAACTTCATTGTTTGAATTCATGGACCAAAAATCAAAAACCTATATCTGAGTCATGCATATGTTTGAACCAATACCAAAAAACTCTACTCATGAAAAAAAAAACCTAAACTCACATCTGATTCATTCAAGATCTAACTCCATCATCTAACTTTTGCTTCCATCTTCTAACAGATACGTGAGACCACTTTGAGAGAATTGAAGTTGTTCCTGTGATGTTGATGCCTAAGACAAACACCATCATTTTATTAGTACAAATAAAAGACAGTTTTATTAGTACAAATAACAGAGAAAGACAACAAACCTGAGAATTGTTTCCTTTATGAAAACGACTGTTGGCAGCTCTACACACACTACAATGCATCACCTTTTTGAGCACTTTTGGCTGTCATGGTTTTGAAAGCCATTGATAGCTCTTTCATCTTCATCACTTTCTGGGTATACATTGTGATTTACTCTCAGCTCATCGACAAACAAAGTCACTTCTCTCTCGACTTCAAACTCATTTCGCTCCAAGAGATCATCTTCTTCCTCTGAGTCTTGATAACTCTCGTCGTCGTCAGCTTCTGTTCGAATAATGATAGAATTCGACTCTATATAGTGGTCCGGAGAATTTTACATTTACGATTAGGTTTTAAAATTGGGTAGGGTTTTGTTTTTGGGTCATAAATTGGATCTAATTCGGGTTAATTACTGGTTATGGTTTTGTAATTAGGTTTACCATTGGTTTATTTTAATTTTGTCATCATTAAACCGTTGTTAATAAACCAAAATGTCAATTTCAGATTTCAAGGTGCGAATGCAGTGGTCTCTGATCAGGACCAGGAACCAATTCGAATTTGGATTTTGATTCTGTTTTGTATTTAAAGGATTATGACTTTTATTTTAGAGATAATTAGGTGGTCAACTTCAGGTTAACGGAGAAACTGAAAGATGTATAATTTTTAGGTGGAATTGCTACTATATACTTTTCTCCAGGAAATACCCATTTTATGTGATCAAGATATGAAGAATTACTTTTAGAATTAAAAAAAACATACAAACCATTTGTCAAAATAACTAATCTTTTTAACAAACCATTATAATATACTACATTATACAATTAAATTTATATTAGTACATGAGTTATTTTTATGTCAAAAATCAAACCAAATATATTTTGATCTTGATTAAAATTTATTTTCTAAAACATAAAAACTCGAAATCCATATCGAACTATTCGAACAATAATTAATCACAAATGATACCTATTTTCTAGAAACCAAAAATCAAAATAAAAATTTAAACCCGAAATTAAACCAAATAAATAGAATAGAAGATTAATATGTACCAACATTTCAAAGAGTCATTCAACTTTTAATATGTACCAATGTTAAATAACAAAAACTAGTTTGGTTGTATAAATTGTAATAACTAAAATTATTGCTGGATTTGTAATTTAATTTTGCGTTAAAACTCTTGAGCAGTACTAACTAGAAAGTACTACACACTACTAATTTTCCTTCTTTGATAAAGATACTTTAATTTCTTGTTCCAACAAATTTTGAACTACTTTGACTAGTTATAAGTCCAAATACATAGAGTTTAAACATCAAAGGAATCAAAAGTTACATTATTTTCTCACAAGCAAAAGGAAAACTTATCCTCGTTGATGAACAACCACTTGAAAATAACCTCATAAACTTCTCCATTTATATCAAATGAGTCAAACCAAATTTGATTCGACTAAAGTAATCACAATCTCACAAGTTTCCTTTACAATCCCAAAACAAAACAATCACTTCTTAATTCTTATAAATCTCAAACAAAAACACTCAAAATATGATCAAAATAGCTTCAACTTCAAGAAGAGTCACAACAATGAATCTCTTCTTCGTCTTCGTCTTCTTCTTCTACTTAGCTCTCATTGTTTCAGTAGAATCTGCAGGTCGTGGAGTTAACAATGATAACAAAAATGGTGGTGGATTAGGAGCTTCATTCATATTTGGAGATTCTTTAGTTGATGCTGGAAATAATAATTATCTACCGACTTTGTCTAGAGCTAATATTAAGCCTAATGGTATTGATTTTAAAGCTTCTGGAGGAAATCCTACCGGCCGGTTTACTAATGGCCGGACCATTGGTGACATCGTTGGTACGTTTCGGAAAATTGTAAATATTTCAACAAAAATATATTCAATTTTTGTTTTATAAGTTATGTATAGTAAAGTATATGCAACATATTTCAGTAGTATATGATGTTCAACTAACATACCTACACCTTTTTATTTTTTATACATGTTCTTAAGCGTTTAAATTTTGATTTATTAGTTTAAATAATATTTTGAAAAAGATTATTTTCTATTTTTAATAAGATGTTTTTCATATTTCTAGGCAGAATTCAAATGTATTTGGCATTTTATGATAGTTAATATTCTGTAAGTTTTCTACAATGGTCCAATTATATTAAGCTAAAATACTAAATAATATGTTTGAATCTTTTTACTATATATTCTCTAAATAATATATCTTACATAATTAAGTTGAGTTGGTCTAGTGGTTGAAAATTCATTATAATTGTCATTTTAACAGAAATTGAGCTCTTCCACTTTAAACACATCTTTGATCATCTGTAAACATTTTCAATGACAAGAAAATCTAAAATTTTATAGATCACAATGATTAGTTTAGCCCTAAACCTGAGACTTTCACGATTATTAAAAAACAAAAACTCTAAAATACTATATTATTCATTGAAATCTTTCTAATTTAATAATTGAAACTAATTTATGATTTTTTTCAGGGGAAGAACTTGGGTCTGCAAACTATGCGATCCCATTTTTAGCACCAAACGCAACAGGCAAAGCTTTATTAGCCGGTGTGAATTATGCATCAGGAGGAGGAGGAATCATGAATGCCACCGGAAGAATCTTTGTACGCACCAAAATAGTTTAGGATTGTATCATTTTGGATACTTAAAAAATAAGTTCGTAGGAGTTTATCAAAATTTGACGTAAGTTATAAGTGTTTTTTTTTGGTACGTGTAGGTGAATAGGTTAGGTATGGATGTACAAGTTGATTTCTTCAACACTACACGAAAGCAATTTGATGATCTACTTGGTAAAGAGAAAGCCAAAGAATATATAAGCAAGAAATCTATATTCTCAATCACTATTGGAGCAAATGATTTTCTCAACAATTATTTGTTTCCACTTCTGTCTGTTGGAACTCGGTTTTCTCAAACTCCTGATGATTTTATCGGCGACATGCTTGAACATCTCCGCGACCAACTAACTGTAAGTAACCAAAGATATCAACTAATTGGACTAAATTTAGAAAGATTATTTGTTATTTTTCTCATATCATACTATAAAAAATAATTGATTTCCGATGGAAAAATATGCCGGGAATCTGTATCTATATTGGATCTTTTTTAACGAATATTCGATGGAAAAATCATCAGAATTAGATTATCAAAATAATCCACCAAATATAAATCATTAGAAATTGAAACCCATTAGAATTTTCGTTATGATCATAAAAGGATAAGTATACTTTGTGATTGAAATGCAGAGGCTTTATAAATTGGATGCAAGGAAGTTTGTGATTGGGAACGTTGGACCGATTGGATGCATACCATACCAGAAAACAATCAATCAATTAAATGAAGATGAATGTGTGGATTTGGCTAATCAACTAGCAAATCAATATAATACTCGATTAAAGAGTTTATTAGAAGATCTAAACAAGAAACTTCCCGGAGCAATGTTTGTCCATGCCAATGTCTATGATCTTGTCATGGAACTCATTACTAACTACAAAAAATATGGTAACACTTTTTCTTGCATCCTTAAACTCATACGCATGTTTATTATGGTTGATATATTAATTAAACCAAAAACTGAATTTAGGATCATAAACTTTTAGTAATTTATAATGGCTATAATTTATCGAGTATTGATTTTAAGAGTTTTAACTATATATACATGTGTTTGTTACAAGAAAAGCAATCTATTTTGGATGGTAAGTTTGTTGATTATTCGTCTTAAAGAGATATTTCGGACAGATAATGTATGTATGTTTTAAATTGTTATAGATTGAAATTTTGCAGAGAACTTATTGATATATATTAATTAAAACTAAAATATAATTTGGGAGCGAATAATTTATTAATTTATAGTGATTATTTATTTATCTTGTATTAATCTAAAAAAAATCTTAATATATATATAGCAAGTGACCTTTAGTCCAGTGGCATGAGTAAGTCCATTACATGGCAGGCGCACTTGCACAACCCGAGATCGAGTCCCACCGCATGGAATATGCATAAATTTGGCTAATGGGTCGGCCAGTTGTGGCCCAATATTGTTGACAAAAAATATATATATATATATATATACTACAAAAAAATAATTGATTTTGGATAGACAAGTTTGTCAAAATTCTATGTCAAAGAAATTTTCTGATGAATTTCTGACAGATTATGTAATGTTCTAAGTTGTCGAAAATCAAAATTTGAAAAATAAAAGATGCTAGCTCTAAATTTAGGTCTAAGGTAATTCATATTCTGAAGATATGATATAAATTTTATGTATTTATGAAATTGGTAGGGTTCAAGACCGCAACAAAGGCTTGTTGTGGTAATGGAGGACAATTTGCAGGTATAGTTCCATGTGGACCAACTTCAAGTATGTGTGAAGAAAGAGATAAATATGTGTTTTGGGATCCTTATCATCCAAGTGAAGCAGCAAATGTTATCATCGCAAAGCAATTGTTATATGGTGATGTTAAGGTTATATCTCCTGTTAATCTTAGCAAACTTAGAGATATGTGAAGTTGATTGTTTGTTGAACAACTTAAAGTGTCTTGATGAGGATTATACGCATAAATTTCTTGCGTTTTGTCGTTTGTTATACATCAAGTTAAGATTGGTCTTTGTTTGTATGTGTTGTCGTGTTGGATTAGTGAAATTGCTTTTCACCTTTTAGTTTCTCAATATGTTAATATCTTGACGTAAGAAGTCACTAATGAAGCTTGAACTAGGCGTGGGCATTCGGTTCAGACCGAAACTGACTGAACCGAGCAAACCAAAATTATCAGTTATCCGGTTTATTTCAGTTTTCTGTTAAATGTTAAAACCCAATTAGAATTGATTTCATTTTGTAAATGGTTAGCGGTTTGGTTGGTCCCGTTACTATAAAATTGATCAGTTTTAAATAAACTAAAATATATAACTAAACCAAAATATCTGCGGAAGACACATTTATTTTGGTCATGTTATAAATTTCAGTATAAAATTAACTTATGATTCATAACAACTTTTAAAAATAGGATTAAAGTGAATTCGGTTATAAACTTTTATATAAATATTCAAAATTAATAATGAATTTATAAAAGCAAAAACTTAATAAAAATATATCGCGTACAAATTATTGATTCGGTTCTAGTTCGGTTTTGGATTTGGTTTTTCGAATACATAAATTTAGGACATGTTCTAGTATTTTTTCAAGTTATACTTCTCTAATTTAGAGTTTTTGTTTTTTTTGATTTAAGAGGTATTCGTGTATTTTTATTTTCCGGATACAGTTTGGTTCGATATAGATATAGTTCGGGTTCGTGTATGTTTGTATAAAAATTCAAAATAAAAAAAATTAATAGAAAAACTATAAAAACTAAAATTTAGTCCTTAATTTGAATCCGGTTCGGATTTAGATTCGGTTTTTTGGATACAGAGATTTGAGACCCATTTGGATATTTTGGTGTTTCCGGTTCCTTTGATATGGATCGATTTGGTTCGAATTTCGGGCCTTTAAAACAATATTTTGAAAACAATATTTCAACATATTAAAATGGGTCCAATAACCTTTATGAAAACGATTTTAAAAACAATCAAATCTTACATTATAACACCGGTATAATCCTAGTTTTATCTTTAAAAAAACAGAAAAAATCGAAAAAACCTAAAAGATCGAACCGAGAAAATTGATTTCTCAACCGAACCAAAATAGTTTTATAGTTCAGAAATAAAGTAAATTTAACTAAAAACCAAAAAATAAATTAAACTAATTTTAATTTTTTGTTTTAGTTCAAAAATAAAATAATTTTTATAAACCAAAAATTGAAAACAAGCCGAATAATAGGTGATTCAGTGGTAGTTGCCACTTTACAAATCTTTGACACCCGGATTCAAATTTTTCCAAATGCAAAAAAAAAGAATAAAGGATATTTTAGGATATAAGCTTTTACTATGGATTGTCCTATCTAGATTGACAAAAAAAAATTAGAAAACCAAAAAATCCAAACTGACACGACTCGAACCAACCAATTAATTAATGTTTAACTGGTTTGGTATCGGTATAAGGTGTCCGGGTCGGACTGATCAAGACCAAAATTTTGAATTTTATAGTTTATTATACAATTTATTTTTTGGATAAAAATATATAGAGAATAAAATTTAAAACATATAATGTTTTATTCATCAAAATCATACTTAATCAGATACCCTCATTGTTGATGCGTTGAGGATTTTTAATACTGAGACCTAAGCTAGAGAAAAAACTGAAATAGATCTTAGACGAACTGAACTTTAAGAAATTTGGAGCGATATTATTTATTTCTTTTGTATACAAGAATTTGGTTATCAGGTTACAATTGCCCCCTTCTTTTTTCGGGTCTACTTATTTATAATCTTAATTTTCTAACTACTTTCTCCTTGATTTCCGCTCTTTACTCGATTTCAATTTGACTTCTCCTGCTAGCATCCTTCATCCTCGCCGCTTAGCTCGGAGTTCTCTGCTAACTAACTTCACTAGCTCTTCCAAAGCATGCATCCTTTTCTATGGGCCGGGCTGCTTTTTCCGAGCTATGGGCTTAAACCGGGCCTAGGCCGAGTTAAAATGAAGGTAGCTGCTAAGTGGGCTATGTACCAACAATAGCCCCCCAGTTCATATGGTTCAGTGACCTCGTTGAACATGTGAACTTAATTCTCGGAGGCGATATTTCTTGATCTTACTTTTGAATTTTGAAATGCACGTCGGTGTTGAGCTCATTATCCGCTTAACAGTTCCTGGGAATATCCTCTGGTTGCCTATATATATAGGACCATATTCTCATCAGGTCACTCCATCAGGACTTGAAATCAAAGTTGCTAGTGAACAATTATGGGCGAAAATAGCTCTTCGGCGGTAGAGAGGACCCGGATTTTGAAATCTCCCGGTATGCTTTTACTTCTAGCTTTCCTAATTTTTAAAGGCTCGGATAATTTTATTCCCCCTATCGTTTTACTTTTGTACCTTCCCAGGGAAATCCCAAGGTTTGTACTCGTCCTCATACCGTGGTAACTCTAGACCACGATCTCTCGTTTACAAACGTCTGGCCTCTGTTGATAAAGGCGAACCTCTGCCCACGCCGCAGTCCAGGCCAAATCAGATAGAGGCCGCGGAAAAAGAGTCCGGTTCTATCGGATCTTCCTCAAAACGAGCTCGTTCGTCAAGTGACGTACACGAGGGTGATGAGAACGCCGATCCCAGAGTTCCCAAGGATACCGACTCTGGGGTTTCGACGCATTGGCGCCGTCGGAGTTCGTCGTCTTCGAAACCCAAATGCCAGTGGAGTTTTACGCATAATAAGGATTGCCCGATCGTAGAAGATCGTCATGGCATTGCCATCATTCTCCGACATTTCAAACCTCGGAGATGTGCCATGCCCGCACTAAAAGATATGTCCGAGCAAGCCAATTATGCTGAAGCTCTGGAAACGTTTGGCTATGTAAGCTTGATATTTCTTTTCTCATTTTTCAGAATTACGGCCTTCTTTTCTCAGCGTTATTTTACACTCTTTGTAGGCTATCGGGGCGCTGAATAAATTGTCGGTGGTTCTGAAGCCAAGCTTCCAGATTCGTCGACAAAGGAATCAAGTAAAACAGTCGACAAGCTAACCAACATGCTAAGCTTTTCCAAGGACCGCGAAGCCAAGGCCATGGTAGAAATTCAAGGGTTGCATTTCGAGCTGGCCTTGTTAACTGACAAAATCACCGAGCTTGAAGAAATATTACAGCAAGAACGTGAGGCGCGGGAGACCACCATCAAGGCAGCGGTGGAGGCTTTTACGAAGGAATTGACCTCCAAATTTTGGGAGCGTTATTCCCTCCTCAGGGCTCGTCTTGATAAGCGGGGCCTAGAGGGCGAGCTCGAGGCCGCAGTAGCTGATATAGATGCTCGTCTAGACCTCCTTAGTTCAATTAGAAGAGGTAGCCTTGACAAAGAGGAAGCCCGATTGAGGAACAAACAGCTGGAACTAGAGCTCGACCTCGGGAAGACTGTTGTTTCCGACCTGACTGGCGTCAATACTTCGGAAGGAAGCGGTCCAGAAGGGTTGTTGGACTCCGACACTCCCATGGCTGATCCTGTTGACCCAGCTCGGCAGATCGACTAATCCTTATTTTAATTTGATTTGAATTTTATTTTATTCCTTGTAATAAGACGACGGATAAGTTGTCATTGTCTATTTTTATTATTTTGTTTTGCCGAGCTATCTGTTGGTTTGAAAACAACGATAGCTCGGGCTTCCTGCTTTTATTTATGTTAGTTTAATTTTATATGAATTTTGTTTTGCGCCAATTGCCTAATGTTTTATTGGGCTATTCTAAATTTTTTGACCTTACCGGGTGATCAGGCCGGCAATCTAGGCCTTAACAGGCTTTTTATCTTGGCCTTTTTATTCCTAAGTTCTTTCTCAATTGCTTCTTGGGCCGGGCGGGCCCATATCTAGTTATTATTCTGACGGTCCGGATACAGACAGCACGTGCTGACGCGTTGGCGCGTTGATGTGTGCTGTTTGAGCGGCTGTTGGACTCGTCACGCGCTTCCATTGTACCGTTAGTTTCGTCCACGTGGCAGTCATCGCGTGCGTTGGCGTAGACAAGCTTTAGTTCCCGAGGACAAGCATTATTGCGATGGGACCCTTCCACTTCCGCACGCTTCCTGACCGTTTGATGGCAACACGTGTCAGTCATCGCGTTGCCCGTGTCGGCACGCCGGGGTGGTTATCGAGGAGTGGTCTTTAGGTATCAAAGACATGTCTCCACTCCTTACCTTCTTCCCCATTACTACGAGTTTGAAGCAACGACAATCGCAGAAATAGGTACTTAAAACTTTCTCACTTTGCCTTCATTTCATTCCGTCATCTCTCTTTCGTACATTTCTTCCTATCTCTTTTGATTCTTCTATCGCAGGAAATGTCTTCTGTATCTCGCTCTACATCCGAAGACACGATTAGCGACGGTCAAACTCAACCCTTGATGCGGCGGAGATGACGTCAACAACGGTCGGGATCATCGCCAGACCACCGAGATTCTTCCTCAAGCTCTGAGGATGACCCTCTCGACGCTGTGGAGTACTTCGTCGCGTCAGAGGTGTACTGCAACTCTCCTCCTCAAGGCGAGGAATGATTCGGGCCTCATCCCAAGTCGGCCATCATTGGAAGTCTCCTCACTAAGTTTGGGGAGAAGTTCAATTTTTCGGAGGAGGTGACTACTCTTGTCCCGAGGACGGGCTCTTTGCCGGAGGTGCTTCTGCCGGGCTATCTTTGCGCATACGCGCTGTACTTCACGGAATGCAGGCTCCGATTTCCTATCCCAGCGGAGCTGCTTTAGTGGTTGGACGTCGTGGGACTCTGCTTTCCGCAGATATGCCCCTCCGTGGTGTGGACAGCTTTAGCCGTGTTTACGCGAGCTGTCGAGGTCGACCGTCCTTTGCACGGTGCGGATCTAAGGTGCTTCTACAGCATCAAGAAGAATCCCAAGGGACGAGGCACGTACTACCTATCACCTCGGAAGGATCGGAAGGTCGTCGACGAGCTTCTTAATAAAGACACAAAGCGGCCAGAACAATATTTTTTCTTTAAAATTTGTGAAGCAAGCATTGGTGACTTCCCAGTGGAGTGCATTCGGACTTCGTGGGCGACCGAGCTTGGTGCGCACCTCGGAGTCATGGATGCTTTAGTATTTTTTGTGCTGTGTTCTTTTTGTCTTGTTCTAACCACTTTACTTTCTTTTTTTTGCGCTTACAGGTACTTATAGCTGCCCACTGTCTCCGGAGCTCGTAGAATTAGCAACCCTTCTTAGAGGAGAAGGTTCGTCGTGGACGCGTTTTCTAGAGAGAGACTCGACTCGGCTCTCTGGTCCCCTCGCACTGGTAAATTATATTTGATTTCTTTACTAATTGTTGTTTTTGCTACCAATATGAATAATTCTTATGTACTGTAGTTTCAGGAGTTCCTTCATCTATTTGTGCTAAACCGCAAAGAGGAGGAAGAACACGTTCGAAAAGAGCTCGGAAAGAAATGCCTATCTCACTTCCAGCTTGTCTTTCCCGCGACCTTGCTGCTGGGGTCACCATGGAGGATCTAGTTCCTTCCCCAAAGACATCAGCAACTCCGGCGCTACCTCCAATTTCTGAAGAGGTCGAGCATGACGTCCAAATAGAGGATGCATCAGTCCGAGCTGAAGGGGAGCTGCCGACCCAAGCGACACCTTCCTCCGAACATATCGAGGTTAACGGAGTGGAGCCTGCTTCAGTACCGGCTCCAGGAACGATGGAGGTGATTACCTCTTCTATTCAGGTTCCAGCCCTACTCCCGCCTCCCCCATCT
The DNA here is from genome assembly GCA_900406435.1 of Lepidium aucheri. Taxonomy (NCBI): domain Eukaryota; kingdom Viridiplantae; phylum Streptophyta; class Magnoliopsida; order Brassicales; family Brassicaceae; genus Lepidium; species Lepidium aucheri. The sequence goes on from OVBA01002945.1 coordinate 16,730, forward strand.
CGACAGAGGCAATAGAAGTTACTCCGGCCCTCACGCCAGGAAGTAGGAACGAGGCTCTGCTTCCGGGAGCAGGTGACGCGTTTGGAGCCGTGAGGGTCAGTAGCCGACTGCCTCAAGATCCCTGAGCCATTTTACTGAAGTTTGGCACTCCCAATATGCACATTCCTCCGGCTAAGGAGATTATTTTCAGTGCGGAGTACCAAGCGATGGCTGATGTCAATGTCAAGGTATGTTTTAGTTCTGTCTTTGTTTTATCTTGTTTAATACTTTCTTTATTAACTTAACTTCTTCTTCCTTTGTAGGCTATCGTTATGCGGAACAAGTACATTGAAGCCGTTGAGAGGCGCACAAGAGAGCTTGTGGTGAAGCACGAAGAGGAAGTACGCACTCTCAAGGCCGCACATGACGAGCTTGTTACCAAGCTCGATGATCAAGAAGATGCGCTGCTCAAAGAAGAGAAAGAGCGTGAACGTCTCGAGGGGTTAAACTTCGAAGCCTTGTTTCAGGCTGACCAAGCTAAGATGCTTAATCGGGATCTACAATGGAGGCTTGGCGAGGCGGCAAAGGAGCGTGCAGGGCTTCAAGAAAAACTCAACTCTTCCCAAGCTGCCATGGAGGAGTTAACTTCAGAGTTAGAAACTCTGAAGCTCGAAAAATCCGCAGCCACTTCCTCCTTACATCAAGCTAAGGTTAAGTTTGCCGAGAAGTGGAGTAGAAAGAAGAAAGCCGTTGGAGGGGAGTTGAAAGCTCGCGTGGCTCTCGGCAACTTAGCCTTATTGGCCAGAGTCCGGAGTAATACTCTGGACCTTGAGAAGGAGACCGCCGAGTGCCTCGAGCTTCGCAAAGAAGGGAAAGCCGAGTATGAGGAAGTTTCGGATTATGAGTTAGACGCCTAGTTTTTGTTTGGATGTGTCAATTTACAATTTTTACTCATTTTTGTATTGGGTTAAGCCCCTCTTTTGTAGTTACTTAAACTTTTGTCCATCAATATCTGTTTGGTTTTCTTATTTTTTGCTCATGATTACTTGCTCTTATTTCTGGATTGCTTGATTAGTACTTAGTCATTTATTTATTTTTTACTCTCTTTTTTTTCGGGGCTGCACTTGCTTTAGCAAGCTGCCTACATACCTCGCTGTGATGATCAAGCCTTACGTAGTTCATCTGTTGCGTGTTTTTGATTTTTCTTTTTTAGATGTAAAATTTCTTGAGGTTCATCGCGTTCCATGGCCTTGGCTCTGTTTTTCCAGAATCAATGCTTCTAATTTTGTATATTCTGTGTCTGACTTCGTCCTCAACTTGGTAAGGGCCTTCCCATGACGCTCCCAACTTACCCACATTTAGCTCGCGGGTATTTTCGAATACTTTCCTTAGCACCAGATCGCCTGTATGCAGTTTTCTTAAGTTGACCTTAGCATTATAGAACTTTGAAATTGTATTTTTGTAATTCTCTAGTCTTATGTTGGCCAAGTCTCTTTTTCTTGTATCAGGTCGACCGCGTGTTCGAGCATCTCGCAATTTGCGCATTCTGCCTCTGGAGCCTGAGTCCGTCTCAGGCTCGGAACTGAAATCTCGGCTGGCACCACGACTTCTACACCGTACAATAAGGAGAAAGGCGTTTCCCCTGTCGCTCTTCTCGGTGACGTTCTGTACGCCCATAATACACCATTTAGCTCAGAGTACTACCCCAATTTTTTTGATTCGAGGCGCTTCCTAAGTATACTTAGGATAGTTTTGTTTGTTGCCTCGGCTTGCCCATTCCCCTGTGGATAGCGCGGGGTCGAAGTTGACAACTTTATCTTCTATTTGTCGCAAAATTCCTTGACGGGCTTTGAAGTTAAGTTCGTTCCATTATCTATTATTATCTCGTTTGGGAGTCCGTGGCGACACACGATGTTTTTCCATAGGAACTCCGACACCTGCGCTCCTATAATATTCGTATATGCTTCTGCTTTAACCCACTTGGAGAAGTTGTCGGTTAGGACGAGGAGGAAACAGACCCGTCGTATTCCAGATGGTTCTAACGGTCCTACCACGTCCATTGACCATCTCATAAACGAATAAGGAATTATTGTCGAGCTAAAAAGCTCAGCTGGTTGGTTGATCATTGGTGCGTGTCTTTGGCATTTTTGACACTTTTGAGAATGCTTTTCACAGTCAGAGACGATCGTTGGCCAGTAGTATCCTTGTCTTTTGATCCGGACTGCTAACGCTCGCCCTGCCGCGTGGTTGCCGCAGCTTCCTTCGTGCATTTGACTCATGACATCAGCTGCTTTTTCGCTACTTACACACCGCAGATAGGGGCCAGATATGCTTCTCTTATAAAGTTGGTTATTTATTATCGTGTATCTCGCACTTTGCAACTTTACTTTCCGAGCTTCCCACTTTTCTGAGGGTAGCTCTCCAGTTCGTATATAGTGTTGAATTAGGTTGCGCCAATCTTCCTTAATGGAGGTTAGTTCTCCTACGCTAGGTGCATCGCTTTCGTCGCTTAATGAGTGGTCGATCGCCATCACGTCTCTTTGGTTGATGCTTGGCCTTTTTATATGTTCAACAGGTATCACCCTTTTTGCTTCAAAATCGGAAGTTGTGGCCAAGGCTGTGAGGGCGTCGGCCGCAGTATTATCACCTCTTGGGATTTTGTTGAGTTCGAAAATGTCAAAATGCTCGATTATTCCGCTTACTAGCTCTTTATATGCGTTCATCCTTTGGTTTTTTGCTTTGTATTCTCCCTTTATTTGGCTGAAAATAAGTTGTGAGTCGGTGTGGGCCGTTAGCTCTCTTACCCCCAAGCTCATAGCTAACCTCAGACCGACTATTAACGCCTCATATTCTGCGACATTGTTTGATGCATCGAAACATAAACGGAAAGATTGCTCAATAACTTCGCTGGTCGGGGAGAGTAATCGTATACCGATTCCAGCTCCTTGCTTTGACAATGCGCCGTCAACGTGTAATTCCCATTTTTTGCTTAAAGTCGAGCCGACCTCCTTATTATGCGCTAGTTCTACGACGAAGTTGGCAAACACTTGAGATTTTATACTTGTCCGGATTCTATATTCTATGTCGTATTCACTGAGCTCGATAGCCCATTTTACTAGCCTTCCTGACTTGCTTGGATTGTGCAATATCGTTCTAAGGGGCTGCGAGGTCATTACTATTATCGGGTGCGACTGAAAATAGGGTCTGAGCTTCCTGGCTGAAGTGACCTCCGCAAGTGCTAATTTTTCTTCGACTGGGTATCTTACTTCCGCTCCGACGAGCATAGAGCTTACATAGTAGATTGGTTTTTGATCATTTCCATCAGCTCGGACAAGCACACCGCTAACAGCCGAGTTGGAGACCGTGATGTAAAGATACAATGGTTCCCCGGCTACTGGTTTTGCTAAGATAGGTGGCTCAGAGAGGTATTTTTTAGCTCGCAGAGGGCGTTCTGACATTGCTCGTTCCAATCGAACTGTAACTTTCCCCCTACCTGCTTTCCTTTTAGTATCTTGTAGAAGGGGAGACATTTATCGGACGACCTTGATATAAACCTGTTTAACGCCGCGATTCTTCTCGTTAAACGCTGGACGTCTTTTGGTGTTTTCGGTGTGGTGAAGCCTAACAGGGCGTCTATTTGCTTTGAATTTGCTTCTATACCTCTTTCGGTAACAGGGCGTCTATTTGTTTGACGTGGTCACCTGAGACCATGCTTTTTACGAGCATGTCGTCAATATAAACTTCCATGGTTTTTCCTATCTGCTCTGCGAACATTTTATTTACCAAACGCTGATAAGTTGCACCCGCATTTTTTAGTCCGAAAGGCATTACTTTATAACAATATACTCCTTGATCCGTTATGAAAGAAGTTTTCTCTTGGTCATCGGGATGCATGAATATTTGGTTATATCCTGAAAAGGCATCCATGAATGACATCAACTTATGGCCCGCGGTTGCTTCTACAATTCGGTCTATGTGAGGTAAGGGATAGCTCTCCTTTGGACAAGCCTCATTTAGGCCGGTGAAGTCAACACACATTCTCCAGTTCCCCGTTTTCTTTTTTACTACTACTGGGTTAGCCAACCAATTGGGGTATTTTACTTCTTTAATTGACCCATTATTTAGCAACCGATGTACTTCTTCTTTGACCGCGACTTCCTTTTCCGGGCCTAATTTTCTCCGTTTTTGTTTGACCGGTCTATGTTTTGGATTGACCTTTAGCTCATGCGAGGTGATTTTGATATCTATCCCCGTCATGTCGGATGGTTCCCAAGCGAATGTTTTTTTGTTTTCCTTTAAGAAAACGATAGCTCGGTCTTAATGTTTGGTTCAAGGTCTACTCCGCCTCTTACTTTTCGGTCAGGGAATGTTGCATCAATCGCTACACTTTCTAAAGAAGATAATCTTGGCTTGGCTGTAGCATTGACGCTTTTCTTCTCTAGCTGCTATAAGGTTTCACCTCGCAGCTTCTCGAATGCTGTTCTGTAGCACACTCTTGACGCAGATTGGCTCGCTCGGATGACTCTCATTCCGTTGCTAATAGGAAATTTCACACATTGGTGACAAGTTGAGGCTACTGCCTTCATACTATACAACCAGGGTCATCCGAGAATAGCATTGAACGGTGCTGGTTTATCCATGACCACAAATTTCACGAGTTTGCGCATGCCATGAGTGACAACAGGTAATACGATGGTTCCTAACAAGAAACTTGTGGTTCCATCGAAGCTGGTTAGCGGGGTTTTATCCTTATTCATTTCTGAGTCTTCGAAATTCATCCGCTTATAAGCGCTATAGAAAAGCAAATCTACCGAGCTTCCGGTATCAATCATTATTCGTGAGAGCTCGAAACTTGCAACTTCTAGGGCGACGACGATTACGTCGTCATGCGGTTTATCGAGGTACGAGGTCTCGCTCTCGTTGAAGGTAATCATGATATCCTGGAGGATCGAGTTTGTCCCGATTTGGGGGTTCGCTTCTACTTTGTGTTTGATGAGCTTTGATCGAATTTATGGAATGCGAAACGAGATACGAACCACCCATTATAAAGTTGATTCGCTTTACTTGCTCTTTCTGGTTTTCGACTTCCACTTCTCTACCTTCCCGTTGCTCGCTGTTGCCTCCTCGCCTTCTCTTGGCTAGATCGTGGTCATCTCTGGACTCAGATCTCTGTTTTTGCATTCCGTCTCTCCATTGACTGTTTTTCTTTAAACGCTGGACCACTGTGCAGTCGTCCATAGAGTGGCCCTTAGCCTGGTGATAATCGCAAAATTTCGACGGGTCATACTCCCATTTGTCTCTTTTATACGAGCCTCCGACTGCATATGCGTGTTTCCCCTGGCTTTTGCCAGTTTCTCTGTATGACTTTTTACCATTTCGCCGATGATCTTCACTGTTATCCTCTTTTCTTCCTTTTTTATCGAGTTCCAATCTATTAGTTTCCTCCCATTCGATAAAGTTAGTAGCTCGGTGAAGAGCGTCATCTAAGCTATCAAAAGGTCACAAGAACATTTCAGCTCGGAAGCTCGATTTTGGCCATAAGCCCATTTTTAAAGCGCATATGGCTACTTTATCCGTTATGTTTACGCTTAGCGCTCTTGCTTCCTTGAAACGGTTCAAATAATCCCGTAATGGTTCATTTCGTTGTTGTATCGTTGCAAACAGATTGTCTGCCAAGGTTCTTTTTTGAATAAACATTGAAAAGTGTTTAAGAAACCCCTCGGCCAATTGCTCAAAATTGTCAATCGTATTTGGTTTTAAAGATGAGAACTAATCGAGAGCTGACCCAGCGAGGTTCTCGGAGAATAGACGGCACAAACCAATATCGCGCTTGATTTCCCCGACCAGGCTGCGAGATCGATGCCTGTAGCTCGTTAAAACGCCGCTCTTGACAGTCTTGCCTTGCTAGGATCTGCGTAGTCCGCTGGTTATTCTGCTCGACAAAGTCGGCCATTAACTGCTTTAAATCGTTTAGAGCTTGTCCGCGTTGAGACGCGGTATTCTGAGCGGCGGGCCTGGAAGGCAGCTCAGAATTTAACGGCGGTTGAATCTGCGACGTGGATATCTCCTCATTATCGTTATTTATCTGCTCGAGGGTTTGCGATTGCTCCATCCTTCTATTAGCTCGGATTCTATCAGATCTACGCTTCGGCCCCATGGTGGGCGCCAATTTGTTGATGCGTTGAGGATTTTTAATAATGGGACCTAAGCTAGAGAAAAAACTGAAATAGATCTTAGACGAACTGAACTTTAAGAAATTTGGAGCGATTTTATTTATCTCTTTTGTACACAAGAATTTGGTTATCAGGTTACAACTGCCCCCTTCTTTTTTCGGGTCTACTTATTTATAATCTTAATTTTCTAACTACTTTCTCCTTGATCTCCGTTCTTTACTCGATTTCAATTTGACTTCTCCTGCTAGCATCCTTCATCTCGCCGCTTAGCTCGGAGTTCTCTGCTAACTAACTTCACTAGCTCTTCCAAGGCCTGCATCCTTTTCTATGGGCCGAACCGCTTTTTCCGAGCTATGGGCTTAAACCAAATCTGGACCGAGTTAAAATGAAGGTGGCCGCTAAGTGGGCCATGTTACAGTGACGAATTTGTGAGCCGAATTTTATCTACATTCAATTCTTATCAACCGGTCTTAATGGTTTACCCAATTTTTAGCGGTTTAATTTAAACTCGAGTTTCAGTATTTGATCCAATATAGACTCGGAGTTTCCTGTTGGACCGGAAAATTAAATCCGCTTTGCAAAAATTGGTTTTTCCGTCATTCATTTTCTTCTTCACTAAAGTTTTTCCGTCATTGGTTTAGTTTCTTGAATTTCTTCCTCGTCGGCTATGGAGCCAACAATTTCGGTTTCGAATCCGAAGCACAGGCCTTAATTTGAAGCGTTTTTTTAGCCACATCGATAGCAGCAGCAAGTTGAGTAAAAAATAGATATAAACGTCGAAGATTCAGTATATTACAGTACCAAATTGGCAATCTTCACCCAAATTACACTATGTTCAGTCTTTTTTTTTTTTTTTTTTTTTTTTTTTTTTTNTTTGTAGTTGTCTGATGGTATAGGAAATTTGATAAAAAGTTTAGGCTTTTCTGTTATCTAACTGAGAATTGAGAATATATTACTTTTCTCTTCCAGATTATAAACTAAAGGTTAGATCTTTGCTGTTGCCTTTTTTGATTCTTCTGTATAGAGTTAAAGGTTCGAGTTTGATGAAAGTCACATTGTTCTGTTGTTTTCATTTTGAATATTAAAGTTGTTCTTATGTGGATTTACAGAAAGCTCTTATTTTATTACAGTAACAAATTGGTCGATCTTCCTGAAATCTCAAAAGCCTGGGGTATGCTTATTTAATTTCCAATTAGCCTTGATTTCTTTTACTCCATTAGTTTTCAAGTTCAGTGATTGTAGTTGTCGATGGTAAAGAAAGTTGCTGAGTTTTTGTTGGCTTTAGTTTTTCTTTTAAATGTGAAATCCTGAAGAGAAGATTTATGAAATTTCTGTGATATGTTGTATCATGCAGTTAAGTTTGTTGCCTATTATAGTGGATCTTAAGGGTTTTCGTTTTTCTTTTAAATGTGAAATTGTTTGATGCAATCCACATTGTTTTGTTATTTTCATCTTGGATGGAAACTAGTTTCTGCGGGATTGGTTATGGCTACGATCTGTTTGTTTTGGGCAAGTTTCTGGCTGTAGAAGTCTTGGTTTGTAGAACCATTCTTACGAGTAATATCATTTGCTTGTATATTATATATGTATAAAGTAGACACCCAGACCACTCAGTGGCACTCACATATGGCTTATTATTGTGATGAAAGCTGGAAATTGTTAGTACAATGCAGCGAAGATCACAGGTTTGTGTAAGCAGATCTATCTGCAAATTTTCAAGAGAAGAGCACAGACTTCCTGAGGCTTAGAGAACATTGGCATATGATCTGCATCTTTGATTTCCAATACTTCTTTCACCGGAAAGTTCTTAATCATCCAAAGCTGGTAATCTTCGGGTAACCCAAGGTCCTCTCCACAAACAATATATATACGTGTGATGGATCCATACCCTTCCTCACTGAAGCTTCTTGTCCCTGCCAGATTGTTTGAAATGAATGGGCTTACCCTCAGCAACATTTTTGCCAACTGAAAATCCTAAACCATGTGCACAACAACAATTAATAATAGTTTGATTGAGGTTAGAAGCAATCCCATTTGTGATATGTTTAGGCTTGGAATCCTACTTGGACTGGAGAAAGTTGATACCAATACTTGGCTAGAAACCTTGTTCCGAAACGCACAGACTCTAGAGGTCGGTCAGGTTTCCCATAGGTCCCGAAAACAGTGTCCATCCACATCTCTTGTGGAAAGCTTCTGGTCAGCTGCAGGTTCCAGGCAGATGTCAGAATCAGTTGGAAGGGATCATATTGCGGGGCATCACAGTATCATTGCTTTTATGTACCTTTTCGAAAACATATGCAGGTGCGTTTTTTGTGTCAGGCATGAAAGCTGTCAAGAAGACAATGGCAGCAATCTTACAAGGGAAGATGTCAGCAGCAAGTGCAGCACATATTCCTCCCGAGCTATGAGCAACAAGAATCACCTTATCGTCATCTGAGCCAAGCGAGCTCAGAAACACAAGCAATGGTTTGCAATAATCCTTCAGAGTCTGAATCTCTTCCAGTCTGGTCATGTTTATACCCGATGCAGCTAGATCCACTGCGGCCACACTGTGACCTGCAGCCTCCAGTTGCGTTTTGACTTTGTACCAAATCCATGATCCGTGGCAGAGTCCATGGATGAGCACAAACCGCTTCTGGTTCGTTTTCTCCATTGCCTTTTTGACTTTCAGCATCTTTGTTGGACTCTTATACACACTTTAAGTTTCCTGCATATCCTCTTTGTATATTGACATTTGACTGTTAGTTTTGGGTCCTTCTCTGAGATCCAGAGAATGCTAAATCTCAATGACATTGACTGTTAGGTTTTTCATTTGAACCATAGTTAGCAATAACTTCTGAACCCTTGAAATGATGTATCTGCAACCAACACTTAATTGTATCACATCACATCCAAATACATTTTCATTGAGTGATTATCTAAGCACAATCTTAACAAAAGGTTAAATCTTTGCTGATGCCTTTTCGACTCTTCTGTATAGAGTGAATGGTTCAGTTTAATGCAAGCCAAATTCTTCTGTATTTTTTCGTTATGAACATTGAAGTTGTTCCTATGTGAACAGACAGAAAGCTCTTGTTTTAATACAGTAACGAATTGGCCCGATTTTCACCTGAAATCTCAAAAGCCTTGGGTGTGCTTGTTTGATATCCTCTTAGCCTTGATTATTTTTTCTTTTTCTCCACTAGTTTTCTACTTCAGATATTACAATTTTCTAGTAGTATTGGGAAGTTGCTGAGGTTTTTGGGCTTTTGTTTTTCAATTAAATGTGAAATCTGGAAGAGAAGTCTCAAGAAATCACTGTGTTAAGTTTGTTTCAGTTGGGTTGATTTTATGATAAATCATAACGGTTCTTGTCTCTCTTTTAATTATAGAGAGAAGATTGTTGAGTAAAGAGGTTTGATACAAGCCATGTTGTTTTGATTGTTTTCATCATGCATGTAGAAATTGCTCTGTGGGATTGGTTATGGTTATGATCTGTTCATATTTTGGCAAGTTTCTGGCTATAGAAGTCATTGTTTGCACATTGGTAATAGTTCCATGGACAAGCAAAAAGTCATTTTTTCAGCAAGAAATTATTTATAAAGATATGATGCGCAATGCAGATATTGTAGTTCGTGCTTTAATGATGTTACAATCCATGTTCCTTCTTTCGTACCAGGTGATGTTCCCACTGCTTTTCAAGGTGATAAAGTTTTTTCACCAATCATATTCGCATAATCATTCTTGTGAGTATTATCATATGCTGAGTTCATAAATATAGATGTGTTCTCTTGTGGCTTATTATTGCGTCACTAATTTGCAGAGATTATCTTAGGTTTGTTTAGGCATATTTATCTGCAATCTCCAATATACTATTACAGAGTTCTTGAGGCTTAGAATTTTGGCATATGATCTGCATCTTTGATCTCCATTAGCTAAGAGTTCAGTTTTTTTTTTGTTCATAATCTTACTGGTGGACTTTTCTGTAAAGGACTCCTATTTGAACTGCTTACTCTCTCCCTTTGCCATCTATTTGTACCATCTTTTCTTATTGTGAATAGAAGCTTAAGTCCAATGTAAATTAGTATTATGTGGAGATTTATGGGTGTATCTTTTGGTATAAATGTTTTATCCTCAGGTAGTGTGTTACCCTCTTCTCACATTCTTTACCATATAAGCATTCTTACGAGTAATATCATTTCTTGTTTCTTATACATGTATAATGTAGCTACCCAGACCACTCAGATATGGCTTATTTAAATATGGTGGAAGCTGAATATTGTTAGTACGATTGGATGAGGTGAAGATCTCAGGTTTGTTTAAGCATATCTATCTGCAATTTTCAAGAGAAGAGCACAGAGTTCCTGAAGATTAGAGAACATTGGCATATGATCTGCATCTTTAATCTCCAATACTTTTTTCACCGGAAAGTTCTTAATCATCCAACTCTGGTAATCCTCGGATACTGAAAGGTCCTCACCACAAACAATATATATACGTGTGATGGATCCATACCATTCCTCACTCAAGCTTCTTGTCCCTGCCAGACTTGTTGTAATGAACAGGTTTACCCTCAGGAACATTTTTGCCAATACAAGATCCTAAACCACCATAGCAACAATCAATAATAGTTTGACTGAGGTTAAAAGCAATCTTATCTGTGACTTTTAAGACTTGGAGTCTTACTTGGACCGGAGAAAGTTGATAGAAATACATGGCTATAAACTTTGGTCCAATAAGGGCAGATATTAGAGGATGATCAGGTTTCCCATATATCCTAAAGACAGTGTCAACCAGTCCTCTTGTGGTGACGCTGCTGGTCAGCTGCAGATCTCATGCAGATATCGGAATCAGTTAGAAAGGATCACACTGTGACATTGAATCATTGGTTAATACCTTTTCGAAAACATATGCTGGTGCGTTTTTTTGTGTCAGGCATGAAAGCTGTCAAGAAGACAATAGCAGCTATCTTACTAGGGAATAAGTCAGCAGCAAGTGCAGCAGATATTCCTCCCATGCTATGAGCAACAAGAATCACCTTATCATCATCTGAGCCAAGTGAGCTCAGAAACACAAGCAATGGTTTGCAGTAATCCTTCAGAGTCTAAATCTCTTCCACTCTGGTCATATTTATACCCAATGCAGCTAGATCCATTGCAGTCACATTGAGACCTGCAGCCTCCAGTTGCGTTTTGACTTTGTACCAAGTCCATGCTCTGTGGCAGAGGCCATGGACGAGTATAAACCGCTTCTGGTTCTTTTTCTCCATTGCCTTCTTGACTTTCAGCATCTTGGTTAAGACTCTTATATACACTGTAAGTTTTCTGCACATCTTCTTTGCATATTGACTGTTAGTTTTTGTCCTTCTCAGAGACTGCTATTAATACCATAGATAGCAATAACTTCTGAACCCTTAAGAGATCCATCTGCAACCAACACCTAATTGTATCACATCACATCCAAATACAGTTTCATCAAGTCATTGAAGTGAATTTATCTATGGTTTCAAGAAATGTCCAATTACTAGTGTTCATGTTTGTTTCATACATTAAGTGTTCAACAAGAAACCTTCGAAATAAAACCTCTTCTCCATCAAGTGTTCATGTTTGTTTCATACAGAAACTGCGTTGCCAAATTGGTTTAAATGATGTTTCTTGTTAACTATGTGTTATTTATGTATGCTGAAGCTTTAAGCCAGAACACATACCTTGACCTGGTTTAATGATGAATTTGGCTAGGACCTGGAAGTAGAGGTCGATTGTTGGTTATTGTAAGCAACCATATCTAATAACTTCGAAATCATGAGCGCAAACTGGTACAAAACCAACAACATTGGTGGGAGCTATTGAAGATAAACAGATACAGTTTTTATTCTAGAAGAGATTGTAGTTCAGTCTTTTATGCTGGACTTTAAGGACCCTCCAATGTTATACAATTTTCTCAGGGATCTTGTTTTTGTAACAGTTCTTATAAACTAACATTTGCTTATGTCTAATACATATAAATGTTTTTGCATGTGGCTTCTTAGTGTTGTGGAAACTAGAGTTAGTAAAGATCTGAGGCTTATTTAGGCATATTTATGAACAATATGCAGGAGAAGAGCACACAGTTTTTGAGGCTTGGAGAACATTGCCATATGATCTGCATCTTTAATCTCCATAACCTCTTGCACCGGAAAGTTCCTAATCATCCAACGCTGGTAATAATCAGGTACCGAAAGGTCCTCTCTGCATATAATATATACACATGTAACAGATTCGTATCCTTCCTCACTGAAGCTTCTTGTCCCTGCCAGGGTATTTGTAACTATTGGGTTTGCCCTCACCAACAATTTCGCCAGTTCGAGATCCTAACCCGCAACAATAACAATTAAATAAAAGATTAAGCGAGCTTATTAGGACAATCCCATTTGGGTTATAATTAAGATTGGTGTCTTACTTGGACTGGAGAGAGTTGATACATCTTCTTGGCTATGTACTTTGGTCCCAGAAGTACAAACTCTACAGGATAATCAGGTTTCCCGTACATCCCAAACACAGTGTCCAACCAGTCCTCTTGTGGAACGCTTCTGATGAACTGCGGATTATTGTCGATATCAGAGTTCCTCGGGAGTGGTATAAAATCTCATTTTCAACCAGTCCTCATGTTTTAAATACCTTTTTGTAAACAAACATAAGCAGGTTGATTTCTTGTGAAAGGCATGAAAGCTGTGCAGAAGGCAATAACATTAATCTTACAAGGGAAGATGTCAGCAGCAAGAGCAGCAGGTAATCCTCCCATGCTATGAGCAACAAGAATCACCTTTTCTTCGACCAAGCTCAGAACATCCAGCAACGGTTTGGAGTAATTCATCAATGTCTCAATCTCTTCTACTCTGGTCATGTTTATACACGATGCAGCTAGATCACTGCAGACTCCAGCTGTGAGTTTCACTTTGTACCAAATCCATGCACCATGGCAGAGCCCATGGACAAGCACAAAAAGCTTCTGGTTTTCTTTTTTCCATTGGCTTATTTATTTACATCATCTCGGTTTAAAACTGAATACTTATATAGACGGTAAGTATATTGACTGTTAGCTTTTGGTCCTTCTCAGGGAATGCTGAACCAGCACTACATTGATTATTAGTTTCTTATTCCAACCATGGAAAGCAATAAAGTTTGAACTTTAAGAAACATCCATTATACAACACGCACACTTAATGGTATCACATCCATATATATTTTCATAAAAACATTGTTCAAGCAAATTTGTCAGCAATTTCCATGAGGTGGTCACAGAGCTTATGAGGCTTGCAGAACATTGGCATATGATCAGTCTCTTCCATCTCTATCACTATATTCGTCGAATAATTATCAATCATCCATTGTTGATGTTCTTTTGAAATGGTTTTGTCTTCTTTACACACAATGTAAGCTCGTGGAACAGATCCATATCCTTCGTCCGAAAAGTTCTTCATCTGTGTTAAATCGTCGATCAAAAATGATCCAGGCCTCTTAAGAAGCAATCCAAGTTCAACATCCTAACCACCAAGGTTACGATTTTTGTGAGTACAATTAATTTATATTATGATGATGATGTGGATAAACTGAATTACCTCACTAGGAGAAAGTTGGTAAAGAGCGTATTTCATGAACTCAGTGGTAAAGGACACGCCAGTTTTGTCGACCTTACTACCTCGCCATGCTTCTGGTGGCATGTCATTTGCAAACTTGTATATAATCAAAGAGTTAGAAAACATAATGAATTCGAACACTAATGAAAAACTGAGATGGTCATTTATTGGTCAAAACTTTTTATGAAAATAAAATAATCACAAATTTTCGACCAAATTTTGACAACATATGATGTGATAAAAAACCGGCCAATCATTGATGATCACTTCTTGATTCATGATCAAACAAAAATTGGTTAAATTTTTTTGACCGACAATGAAAATTTGTCAAAAAATGGGCAGGAACAAATCGGTTCTTGGTGTTCCGGGTAAAAGTTTATATACAATGTAGATATTAAAAAGAATTTGGTTCGGTCCGCTCGGTACTGTTGCGGAAGCAGTAATGCAAATTTTAAAAGAAATAAACTAAAGTAATTAAAGAAAGAGAAAGACACC
>OVBA01002946.1:0-30970 GCA_900406435.1 Lepidium aucheri
TAATAATTAATTAATTAGTTATAGAATCTTATCTGAATATAATTGTGTGACGAATATTATGTTATAATATTTTCTAGTAACAATACAACCTAGTCCAAAACAGACAATATAACACGGTATTTAAGTTAATGATATGCTTTTATTATATAAGAGATNAAGAGATATCAGAATCTGAACTCAATCTATACAGTAAATTCTATTCTGAAAATAAAAATATTTGAATATGTCTTAAACCAAAATAATCAAAATACCGAATTTGATGAACCGAACTCGATAAAATACCATAATATGTTCTAACTCTATGTACCGGTAAAATTGAATTCAAAGCTGACCCAGAATCAAATTATTAACCGAATTAGTAACCGATATGTTTTTATTAAATATAATATTTTAGAATTTATTCTATTAGATATTTATTAATTTTGAATTTATATATTAAAATATGTTATAAAATCCAGTTTAAACGGATTGTTATGGACGATATGTTAATTTTATCGTAAAGACTACAATATAGTCAAAAGGAAAATGTCTCTCTTTTTAATATAATATTAATTCAAGTTATAATGGGACCACATATAACTCTTCTGTGGACTCATAAATGGGCTGTAAATTTAAGGCCCAATATAAGAAAAGTACAGAAAATGGGTCATGAATCACGCACGGCACAAGTGTCCAAAATATGATATGTATATGCATACGTATGTGTGTATGTGATATAGAGAAACGATCCAAAACAAGAAGACGTGGACTATGCCACGTGGAAGGGATGGCCCAAAAGAGAGGCATGGGTCTAACGATAAATCTACATTGGGGAGTGTGCAGCTGGATCATCCTTCATCTCCATCATTCCATTACTTAAGTTTTTGTATTTTAATGTTCCAAAAAATTCCATTCCCATTTTATGATGTGTAATATATATAGCAATTCACTCCCAAAGTCTCAATAGATATTTATATCTACCTACATATATAGCCTATATAATATTTCATACACATTGTAAGAGATCATAGAGATTTATCATGGCTACTTCCACCTTCTCGTCTCGTGGTGCACAAACCATGAACACCATGTTCGTCAAGTAAGTTCTCCTTTATAATATATACACACACATAAATACTCATTCATAGATCATAAAACTATATGAAAATGTGCATGCTATAAAATAAGACATGCAATTGCATACATGTATATATAGGCCGATGCTTAGGAAATCGATCCACAAGAAGAGTGCGTCACACGACATAGTGAGAGAGACGGCGAAGACGGAAGGTTCCGGTGCCGGAGAGGAAGTGAAGACGATGAGAGGGTTCCATGGTGCCGGCGAGAATACGTCGCCGGGGAGTTGTAGTTGGGTGCCACATGAAGGAACGGGAATATATTATCCAAAAGGGCAAGAGAAGGTGATGCAAGATGTGCCTCCTCCTCCAGCTGGAAGCCATGCAGACGAGCTCGTTAATTGGTTTTCATGATCCATTCCATTTATCTTATCTCTTCCTACTCACTGCTTACTTGTCATCTCCATCTCATTGAATACTCTCTATATTGTTGTCTCTCTATGTACGCCAGTTAATCAATGTGTATGTGTAATTACGTGTATAATATGGTCTCAAAATCGATTATGATAATGAATAATTATGATGTTTAAATGAGTTAGTGTTGACCCATAGATCAACATCCAAAAACCCACCTAACAAAATTCAGTGCCCTCATTACTGTAATTTGAACTGATATAATTTCAATAAAGACACATACTAACTAATACATTGCAAGTAGTCAGAAGAGTGTAAAGAAAAAAAAGATGGAACATGGGACCACCAGAGCTAAGTATTTGTCTTCAAGAGCCATAGAGTTTGCTCACTACCAGACAAGATAGTTGAAGGGATCATAGAACAAATGGCTATTCTTCTTCAAAAATCCTATCTTTGAGAAAATTATACAAAAGCTTTTAATCGACTAATTTGGGAAAAAAAGGTAGAAGCTTTAATTGTAAGGGATTGTGATTTGAGGAGTTTAATGGCGCTTGCAAACATATCACTGCGTTTCAAATTTCCACCACTGCAATCTTCTTTGTCTTCCACATTCATCAACACATTGATCACCCCAAGAAAACCCACTTCGATTGCTTGCTCAAAACCCTCCGCAGCTAATGACAGCAAAGAAGAAGGCTCAAAGCCGAAGAAGTTATCGGAACAATCGTCGTGGGAAGTAAAGGATTCAGAAGGGAAGGATTATCTCTACAGGCTTGGAGCAGAGGCTGATAATGTTAACATAGCTGTGGGAGCACGAGCTGGTATCATCGATGACGTTTTCATTGGAGACTTCCTTGGAAAAGATTGTTAAGTCTCTTCTTTCTGGAAAAATCGCAACTTTTTTTTGTGTGGAATTTGGTTTTAAGTACCGAGACTCGGATATTTTGACTTGAAAAGTTGGTATTGTCTCTGATTGTATATCTTTTAATCTGCAGCTGATATTGTGTTTGATTACCGTCAGAAGGCGACACGGTCCTTTGAACATCTTCAAGGAGATTACTACATTGCCCCATCATTTTTGGTGATTACTTATCTTTCTTCTTGTTATCTGATTTTGAAGAAATCAATCAAACAGGTGAAGCATATTGTTTAACTTTCGTTACCAAGTTGGTTAAAGCATGTGTCTTCTTTTTTGACAGGATAAAGTTGGTAAGTTATCTTGAGCTCAGCCTTGGTAAAAGATAAGAGAGATAAAGGAATTCATTGGTAACATCGTGTTGGATGACTGGCTGAAGTCTGGAAGTTGTGATATTATCTTCTGATTATTCATTTGCAATGTTTTTCTTCTTCTATCCAGTTAACATGAACATGTCGATTTCATTTGTTTTCTGCAGCGGTTCACATTGTGAAGAATTACCTTGCTCCTTCTCTGAATATAAAAATCCCATTGATCTTAGGTGTGATGAAATACCTCCTGTTTCTCTGGTTAGTTATGGTTTTTGAAATTTCGCTACCATCTCTTGAGCTTTGCAATTTTTTTTGGCTACCTAGGTATTTGGGGAGGTAAAGGACAAGGAAAAACGTTTCAGACTGAACTTATATTTAAAACCATGGGAGTTGAACCGGTTATAATGTCTGCAGGAGAGCTAGAATCCGATAGAGCTGGTGATTTCTCCAGCTGTGTTGACTTCCATGTCTTTGGGTCTATGTAACTATTTTCATGGAAAGTTCTGACTTTGTAATAATCCCTAACAGGGGAACCAGGAAGGCTCATACGTGACCGCTATCGAACAGCTTCACAAGTCATTCAGAATCAAGTTAGAAGCTTTTCTATATCATCCCAGTATTCTAATATCCTATCTATGTACATGCGTGTGGCATGAACTTTAATGGTAACTATGTTAATGCAGGGGAAGATGAGTGTTCTCATGATCAATGATATTGATGCTGGTCTTGGGAGATTTGGTATAATATAGTCAACCCCAGATTACTGTGAACTAGGTTGTGAATGCTTTTATTCCAACCAGATGATCTAAACCGAATTCATTGCTCGTGGTTTAGGGGAAACACAAATGACAGTTAACAACCAGATAGTTGTTGGTACTCTGATGAATCTTGCGGATAATCCCACTAGAGTAAGTGTGGGACAAGACTGGAGAGAAGCTGACGTTGTAAACAGAGTTCCTCTGATTGTCACAGGGAACGATTTCTCTAAACTGTATGCTCCACTAATTCGTGAGGGAAGAATGGAGAAGTTTTACTGGTAATAATAGTGCAATATATCTACCCTGTAACTAAAATCTTTTCTGCAAAAAGCTCAAGTATTTGGTGCGGATAAACAACAGGCAGCCAACTCGTGAAGATATTGTAAACATTGTTACCAGAATGTACGAGAAAGATGGTATCTCGCGGAAAGATGTTATAAGCATTGTAGATACGTTTCCAAATCAAGGTAAATGATCTTCCATCTCGAATGAGAACATACAAGGATAGAGTTCCTTACCCTTTCTATCTTTGTGACAGCGCTTGACTTCTATGGAGCTCTGAGGTCACGCACATATGATAGATCTATCCTCAAGGTAATTTCAGCTATGATGATGATGTGATCTCCGCAGTGAAATGGTTAATCTCTTTGTTCTCACAGTGGGTAGATGAAGCTGGAGGAATGAAAACTCTCGGGAAAACTCTCCTCAGACGTAAAAAGACTGAAGAGGTTCCTCAATTCACTCCCCCTGAGGTAAATTATACTTATAGGCTTCTCAGGTGATCTCTATCCAAATTTATAAGCTTTGGATCCACTTAAGATTTTGATGAAATGGTGTTAACAGCAAACGGTGGAAGCGTTGATGGAATCAGGTCACTCACTTATAAAGGAACAAAAACTTGTTATGGAAACAAAGCTTTCCAAGGAGTACATGAAGAACATCGATGATTAATAACAAAGAAACATCAATTTTTTTTCATTCGTTGAGTGACTTTCGATGAGCACAAATTAAATCTTGATATATTATTACAAAAGGCTTAAGCACATAACCAAGTTGCTCTACCAAAACCATGAGCATTGAACCAAAAGCCGATGTGGTGCCACTACATAAAATAGTGTATGCATCACCGCATAATATGCAAATACACAGTTTACAAAAACAGTAACCACTTTTACCTTAAGACGAAGAACAAAAGCAACCCCTTTTCTACTTTGCTACACACGAGACTTTCTGTCCTGTAACAACAGAAATAGTTTCAGACGGATTGTGTGCTAAAATAAACAGCCTCTGAAATTACAAAGAATCGACTATGATCTTTGAAAATGGAATTCTTGTGCTTACAGTTTCTCAGATCATTCGAATGAACCATGGCATTTCTCAGATCCACAGAGACATTTCCGCTTTCCAAGTAAAAGGCTCCCATCTCTGGCCTCGGACGTAGGAGAAATCCCATAATCATAGGTCAGTTCTGCCATTGGAGGAATGTGACGCATAGCAAAGAAAGCAATGTGGATTATCGATTCACCGCTTCCTTCACGAAGAACTGGCTGCCAAAAAACGTTGGGGGAGCAGCTGTGGTTCATGAACCGAGCTACATTTCCAAATTTTTTGGCACTGATCAGAAGTGGTGATGGGAGATTAAATTCCTCCGGAACTTCATTTGAAGGGTCCTCGTCTACTAGTTCAGGCTCATAATTCCACTTAAACGATTTATAAACACGTGATGTGTCGAAGACATATGCATCCTCTTCTTGGTCGTCTCTAAGCTCTCCTTGGTCTTTGACCTCACCAGCATATTCACATATGAAAGAACCAGCACGGATGGAATCCCATGAACGTAAACCCCAACCTCGATTAGTTGTCCTAAACACTTCCAGGCGGAATTTCAATCCTGTCTGAATCACTTTGTTTTTGCAACTGGCATGACACGGACAAGTTGGGCCACATTCATATACCATCGGCCTCCGAGACACTAGAACCCCATTAAGGTAAGGGAGATCACCGCCATTTCTTCTGATGCAAGAGCAGTTAAGATTTCCTGGTGAACATGTGCCAACACAGGAACAGCCAATTGTGGGTTGAGTTAGCTTGAAGGTCTCCGAGTATTGTAGAGAGGAAATATAAGTAAAATAAGCAGGCCCCTTCTCCTCATCAACGTCATTCACAAGTGAAACAGGTTTACTTTCAGCTCCTGAAGTGAGATCTGGAAGGATTAGGCCTGGTCTTGTAGTCAAACCTTCCTTCCACTTCTGAACAGATTTCCAAACGCCAAAAGCAGGTGCTTGACCCGGAAGTCTTACCAATTTATATTTAAATGTGTTGCAGCCAGATTTCCCTTTCTCTACCCATGACTCTGAAATCGAATAAAGACCATCATAGATATAGATCTTTCCAGTTTTAGTAGCTGCATCTTCCTCCCCTCTTATGACTCTTACTCCATTACCCTTCCTCAAACTTGTCTCTAATGCTAGATTACCCCTTTCAAGCTTCTGATCGGATGCTTGCCCATTCTTGTCTGCATTGCCGCCTTGTCCACTGTAAATCAGAGACTCAGGATCCTGGGCTTCACCGTCGTAACGTCCAGATGAAACAATGCTAGTTGCTAAAGGCTCTTCATCTGCCCCAGACTTACTAGTTATATAGTCAATGCCAGCCATAGTCTGCATGTGAAGACCAACTAAACACATCTCTATTCGCGAAAAGAAGATATCTCCAACCTCAATTCCGGGAACAGGCCCAACTCTCTTCTTCATGTTTGTTCGAACCCCATTGCTCATCAGAATACCTGCTGCTTTTGATGTACCAGATTTTCCATATTCTATTTGAGTTAACCGCCTCCTAACAGCATCAAAACGCATCAATACACTACTTACTAAGTATCCACTTCCATCTTCTCGCTCTGCTCCACTAATTCCACTGTCAAAATCTGCAATGAATCTTTTCACTACCTGAACAGCCAAATTAGGCTCTTTGGACACAGTCTTCTTCTCCTTTTTCTTCACAGTACTATTTCCTTTAGCTCCTACTCTTTTAGTTCCACTAGAGCTGCTGGGGCCATTTGATGCAGTAGGTGTTCTATATGATCGAAGAGGTTGAACAAACGATGGAAGAGATGTGTCCTGGGTTTGGTTAAGATCAGGAGTATCTTGCGTTGGTTGTTGTCCTCCAAATGGAAAGAAAGGAGAAAATCCAGATGTAGAAGGGCCAAAAGGTGGACTACCAACAAAAGGTGGACCTTGATTACCATTTGGAAAAATAGGTTTCAAACTTCGCAGCGGTTTTACATCTAGCACTATTGACTTGTCATAATGATTAGGATTTGGAACAGTATTGACGCCTGGAACTCCTTCCATAGCTACACCCCTACCAGAGAAAAAGATAAATAAATAAATATTACAACAACACCATTTACTGCATAGCTCTCTCTCTCTCGCGGATACACCTTACAGTAACCTTGTGGGAATGTTCTCTGCGATATTAAAATTGGAAAGATAGTTACAAGGAGTCAGTTACTGAGAAAGCAGTCCATTCAAGACTTTTTATACAAACGAATCCATTTACGAACACATTTTTTTCACATAATCAGTTCCCAAAATGCAAACTTTGATATAAGAAAGATAACGTACACTCAAAGATGCCCTCAAACGGAAAAAAACACATTTTTTTGTAAAACCTAAATGCATGTAATAGCGCTTCGAAAGATATACATAACAGTTTGTTCATACAATTTTTGCCCTCAACATGTCGCAAATCAACAACTTAGTAGTCAATAATTGAAGCTCACAAATCCTAAACACCATCACATCTTTGATGATATAGCCTAAGGCAACCAAAAAAAAGGTTCATTTCTACATCAAGATCCGTAAGAAATCAACCGAAGCATAGAGAGCATGCAACAACTAAAGAAGCCCTAAATCGAGCACTATAAAACGTACTAATTCCAGATTCACCAGAATAAACCTATAACATTTACAGTAAAACATTCATCTGTACATCTTCCAAATTTTACCCTAGAGACGGGAAAAAAAAAGGAACAAGATATAATTGTCACCAACCTCACGTAGATGAGAAAAAATTAATTAGGGCTTCGAACTAGAGAGAGGGGAGAGAGACAGAAGGCTGGTAAAAGACGAATTCTGACGAGAGAAAGAGAGAGAGAGAGACTGAAAAAAAAGCAAGAGGAAATGTGAGATTTGACCCCTAATTTTGGTCAGATGAAATAAGCTAAGACGTTAGTGTTACAGAGAATACGGTCCGTTAGATTCACGCGTGCGTCATCTCTGTCGTCCAGAAAATTCCCAACCTATCCTTACCTTTCCTTTATTTTGCTCTTCGTGTAACTGTTGCCATTTTTTTATTCTTCGATGCACCAATTAAGTAATGCACAACAGTCTATGAATGAAAGCAGATCTTGTCTATTTTTAAATTTTGTTTCACTAATGTGAACTCTTTTTACTTCATTTTCAGTACCATTCATCTAATTTGATGTAAGAAGATTGACTCATGTAACAATACTACAAATATTATATCCACTTTTTTGGTTATCAAAGAACCTTTAAACAGCCATGATTTAACAAAATTTCTGATTCAAGTCAATAAAAGCTCTTCAAGCTAATGTGAAAAGCTTGCAATTTATGTTAACAAAAGGCTCCTTAATTCTTTTCTTTTTGTTACTGACAAAGGCTCCTTTAATTCATCTGTATTGTTTGACCATAAGAATGTCGGAGCATAATCTTTGAGGCACTTGTTGAAGTTCTCTACCTTCTTGCCATGCTTGTCCTACGCATACACCCGGACCTATATGACGTATGTATATGACAACACAGTCGTTGAATGGATATGGATGCTTTGCTGCAACATTGAGTCAAATAAGAAACATATGAAGCTATCAGTTTAGAGACACATTGATTATCAATATGCTATCAGTTTAGGTGAAAATTTGCTCCAAGCTAATGGATCTTTTGCTAGAAACTCTCTGGTTTTATATAAGATTTTGCTAAAAAAAATGACTAGTGTTCTCAGATGTAATCAAAGTATTTGTAATGCCACATGAGGCAACAATTTGTTCAGCTCATTTAAGTGTGGATCATGTGATTATGTTTTGGAATAATAGTGTCTCTCTGTGGAAAGTGGAAACGGCTAATCTCAAATAAATACAAAGAATGAGTCTTACATGGTCGTGGGAAGCCTTCTGGGTAATCTTCAATAGCAAGAAGCCCATCACCAAATTTGCATGCTACATCGCAGGGTTCTTCTGTTGCCATAACCTCCCTAGCTTCTGTGACCTCAAAGTATAGCGGACTGAAAGCATTGGCCAGGGTCGAAACTATTGGTCCACCTGCACTATAGCATTTCTTAAGATCTTTGTGTATATAATACAACAGAACCACAGACGTACTAACATGAAAATCACTTATAGTTCTCCACCAATTGCCAAAAGGCTTTGAAACAGGCAAAAAGATGCACACAAACGTTCCAATATTAATTGCAGACAAATGAGCAAAAAGACTAAACAGCTAGCCATATTGAAAACTATTTTGTTTTAAAATCGACTTACTTATTAATTCCACAGAGATTAGTCCATTGTTAGATAAAATTCCACATCAACTAGACAAGTCACTCTAATTGGATCAGGACTCACCAAAAACTCGCCCATAGATTTGGCCATTGTTGGAGCAAAACAGAGCCTACCAAAGGACATATAAACGCTGTCAAGTAAGACAGCACGTAGATGATGCTGCTGAATTAAACAGGCATGGAATTGATATCAGTCTGACTTACCATTTTAAAGAAATTTATCCAAGATATCACGAGTGGAGCTAAAGAATAAGAAAAGAATATTTTCTGTTAAGAACATTAACATCAACATGCAAAACTATACATGGACAATGTACAAATTTATATATACATATGTATTTGTAGGGACTAAGACCTAAATAGATTACCCTGACTTGTTCGGCAGTTGAAGTATTCAAGTGAAATTTCCGCATCTCCAGTAGAGAACAACTTGGATGCAGTCTTTTTAGCCAACTTTGGATCGTCATAACGTGTGCTTGCTATTTCCCACGCTCTTGATATAAGCCTACACACATACATTCTCAACTAAGACCAGTGTCCATGTCAAATACATGCACTAAGTGTTCATTCCATGTTTGGTTTCATCAATATTCCTTGTCATATAAAACCGATCTTTTCCAAGAGGCATATGACAACACCATGACTCACAAGCTAAATATCGATAAGAGCTCATCAAGAATGACCTTGGCTCTAACAATTGTAGCAAATGGTGACGCCTCTCTTCTGGGATATCTTCAATCTTTTTCCTGTACAGTATCAATCTTATTAACCTTATATTTCAACAATACGCCAGATGAAATGGAACAGTTAAATGCAAAATACAATAGATAGTTTCATTCTACCCTCCTGCTTTAAGATATGCATCATCATTGATCAACAGATGATTGAATAGCACAGTAATTGGAGAGTAAACCCAAAACTATACGAAATCTAGTCTTCAAACAATACATACCCTCAAAGAAAAGATCTGGTTTACTATAAGCTCTATAGCGATTTCTCGTCGCCAAGCACGAATAAACTGTTCAATGAAACTGCAACGTATACCTAACCAAATTCCATGCGGCATAGCTATCACTAGTGTTATAACTACTTAAATATGTTATCAATCAATCGAAGCATGCTAACCAGAGATAAGCGGCCGGGTTAAATGAAGCAGGGTCTAATGGAATTAACTCCTTGGGGGGATCAAGAAACGTTACAACATCGGATTCATCAACATAAACCCTTTTCCCAGTGGGAAGAGTATCATAGGGGTTTTCATCCCATGAAGATTCATATCCTCTCCCTCCATGAACCGCCATAACCGCACCACGAGACAACACTAGAAAATATCCAAAATCTTAACATCAGATAAACCTCGTCTCCTTTCTTTCTCTCTAACAGTTAACAAGCCAGAAACAACATGCAATTCCACAAGGATAATGCAGGAAGGTAAAGAACAACTAAATCAGACAAAAGTTTCTGATCAACATACCACGAAATATTTATTTTATATTAATCTAAACATGACAAGGTAATGTAAAAGCGCTCGACTTTTTGGTATTGCTTATCTAATTCTGTTTTATCACCAGCCCAACCTTGTGTATACCCATGGGAAAAAAATCCAACCAATCTTTAAAAAAGTACGCTTGCTGAGAAAACATTTCATAAGTGTCGTTTAAAAAGAAAGAGCTTAGCTCACTGTTTGAGAGAGGAAACCGGAGCTGCGACTTTCCGTTCCCGTGAATTAAACCTCGAGCCACCGTAAAAGTAACCGGGGTTGGTACGAGCCAACTCTCCCGAACTACCCCTATCTTCATCTCCGGCCAAACGAAAAATTTCCCGAACAATTTTTCTTTTAAACAAAGTGAGATAGAAATTGATAAACTAGTCGATTTTACAAACACAGTATACAATTAAAAGGCCGCTATATTTTGGGTCTTATTTACATTATGGGCCGATGTATAGTTTAACTGTTTAATACACTAAGAAGTTAACTTCCCACACTTTTTTCTGCTTAACGAGATTACCGAACCGAACCAGAAGAGCATCTAACAAGATATTGGACATCACACAACAGTTTCACCGCATCTCTCATCGTCGGTCTCTTTGCCGGATCTTGCTCCGTACAACACAGTGCCAGTTCCGTCACTTGAATCACTTGTTCCCTAACATCCGAATCCAGAAGCTCGTCAACAAGGACCGGATCGACCATTGTTGTTATTATGTCTTCAACGCTGTTTTGGTTCAAGACAGATCTCACCCAGCTTACTATATCTGTATTGTCCGGAAACGATTTGTCCACCGCTCTCTTCCTCGTAACTAGCTCGAGCAACACAACTCCATAACTGTAAACGTCGGATTCCCTTCCCCTCACAGTTTTGTAAGCGTTTTCTGCAGAGTTTCATGATGAAAATTAGCTAATGATTCAGAGAAAGAAGAGACTGAGTACTATTAATTTAACCAAAAGTCCCAACAGAATTTAAACGGTAACTAAACGACTTAAAATATCCCAAGTCTAATATCTATAATGAGAAGACGCATTACCTGGTGCGATGTACCCGGTGGTGCCTGTAACAGTTGCAGTTGAAACAGTTGAGTCATCAAGAAGTCGAGCCAAACCGAAATCCCCAATGTGAGGCTCCAGATCAGAGTCCATGAGTATGTTTTCTGGTTTGATGTCACGATGAACAATTGGGGGATGACAGTCATAGTGTAAATAGGCCAGTCCATGAGCGACCCCGAGGGCAACATTGAACCGAGAAGACCAGTCTAGCCCATCTTCTTTTGGGCTAACACCATGGAGAACATCATATAGGCTTCCTTTAGTCATGTATCTATACAGCATCAAACCATCGTCTTTCCTCAGCCAAAATCCTTCTAACTTAATCAGATTCCTGTGCCTGACTTTCCCGATTGTATCGATTTCTCTCATCATACTTTGGTTTGCACGGATGTGAGATGCGAAGATGAGTCTCTTCACAGCGTAGACCTTTCCTGAGCCCATAGAAGCTCTGTAGACAATTCCATGAGCTCCTCTTCCGATGATGTACTTTTCATTTAGATTGTCAGTTGCTGCAAGAACTTTGTTCAGTAACAAAGATGATGGGCCTTCCTCAGTGAAGACATAAGCATCTTTCTCTGGCCTTCTTTTGCTACGGCGTAGGCAAATGTAAACAAGACCAAGAACTACGACCAAGACGAATAAAGAGGAAAAGATCGCTATAATGGTGATTTGCCAGCTCCTGAGGCCACTTTGCTTGGTTTTAGATTCATCCTTGCAATACTTTAACTCACTGTGGCTATTGTTGCTCACAGAGAAGGAATGTGGAATGCAGATATTCGGATTTCCTGAAAACATTGACGGATCAGAGATCAACTGACCCTCCAAGTTATCTGGTATTGGACCAGTGAACTGATTGTTCGAGACATCAACATTTAGCAATGAGGAAAGACCTTCAAGAACCAATAAAGAGCCTGTCAAAT
This sequence comes from Lepidium aucheri, assembly GCA_900406435.1. Classification (NCBI taxonomy): domain Eukaryota; kingdom Viridiplantae; phylum Streptophyta; class Magnoliopsida; order Brassicales; family Brassicaceae; genus Lepidium; species Lepidium aucheri. Next base: position 12,497 of record OVBA01002946.1, read on the forward strand.
TGTTGTTAGATATGTTGAGTCGTGTTAGTTTGTTAAGACTCCCCAACTTGGCTGGAATTTCACCCGTCAATCCATTACCACTGAGGTCCAAATTATAGATCAGAGTCTTTATCGAACCAAGCGACGTTGGAATCTCACCACCAAAAGCATTTCGAGCAATCCGCAGATCAGATAGCTTTGTAAGCTCAGGAAAAAACTGTGGAATACCTCCTGAAAACTGATTGTCGCTGAGAACTAAAGTCAACAAGACTTTCCAGCTACTAAAGCTTAAGGGAATCGAATTATTTAATGAGTTGAAACCAACATCAAATGTCTCCATTCTCACGCAGTTAGATAGCTGAGCTGGTAGACTGCCATCCAGAAGATTATGTGAAAGATTTAAGTAACCTAAGCTTAGTAGATTTCCAAGTTGTGAAGGTATCTGTCCCGTGAGTTTGTTTTGAGACAGGTTGATGGTAGAGAGATTCCTACAGCTTCCGAGGCTATGTGGGATTGGCCCTTCGAAGTTGTTGCCATTGAAATCGAGATATAAAAGGCTATGGTCCTGAGAAAACTCAGGAAGAAGACCAGTAAGGTTGTTTTCTGCAAGGATGAATCTCGTGATGGTCTTACAGTGCGCAATAGAAGTTGGTATTGTACCATGAAGCTGATTAGAACCCAAATTGAGCACTTTCAACTTCCGTCCATGGCATAGATTTGGTGGTATCTCTCCTACAAATTTGTTACCAATAAAGTCAACCACTTCTAAACTGCTGTGCACACCTAATTCTCGTGGTATCTCTCCATAGAAACTGTTGTTGAACAGTGTAGCTTCCTTTAGACGCTTCATCTTGGCCATTTCCAGAGGCAGTTCTCCTGTTAGATTGTTTTGATAAACTAGCAACAGCGAAAGACTCTGACTCTTCCATATCTCCATAGGAATCTCACCCGAAAACTGGTTCTCGAAAAGTTCTAAACCTTGTAGCTTCTTCAGCTCACCCAATGTACTCGGTATCTCCCCTCCAAGCTGGTTATTGTTTAGCTTCAACGTGCTCAAGCTACTACAGTTTCCTAGCTCCGCAGGGATACTCCCAGAGAGACGATTCTCGGAAAGATTAATAACTGTAAGCTTCTTCAACAGACCCAGTGATGAAGGAATTGTACCTGACAAGTTACCAGCCACAATGACCAGAGCGCCAAGGTTACTGCAGTTGCTCAATTCTGGAGGGACACCGCCTTCAAATTTATTGTACGACAAATCTAAAGTCAACAAATTCTTGCAATTGGATGAACCGAATCGAATAGCCCCTCCTAGACTGTTGTTACCGACAAAAATATCAGTGAGATTCCCTAAAAGATTGAGACTTTCAGGCAACGAACCAACTAAATTGTTCTTGTTCAAATACAGAATCTGCAGGTTTCTACAGTTCCCAATCGACAAAGGGATGTTACCAGTAAAATGATTCTCAAACATACTCAGCTCCACTATTTCCTTAGCCTCACCAACACTTTGAGGAATCGGACCCGTAAGATTGTTATACTGAAGATGTAAATACTGCAACCCCGGAATCCGAAACAAGGATTCAGGCAACTCACCATTGAGGAAGTTTGAGTAAAGATAAATCTCTTCCAAACTCTTCAAGTTACCCAGAGTATCCGGGATCTTACCAGAGAATCCGTTTTCAGATAAATCAAGAAAATAGAGTTCAGTACAGTTTCCTAAACTGGAGGGTATAGGCCCAGAGAAATTGTTAGAACTCAGATCTAAAAGCTCCAAGCTTTTGAGCTCCCCAATTTCAGGACCCAATTGACCTGAAACCCCAGAACGACTAAAGTTGAGAGTTGCAACATTATTAGAATCATCACAAGTGATACCGAACCAGCTACATGGAGTGGCTTCATCAGATGCGTTCATCTTCCATGTCGAAGTTACTTGTGATGGTACTTTCTCCAAATGCTTCAGAAGCGAGAGTAGAGTTAACCCATCTGAGTTTAAACAAGAAACAGAAACAAAGCGGGTCGAGAGAAAGAGACAGAAAAGAAGAAGAAGTTCGAACAACCCAAGATTTTTCATCTGAGATTAAAGATCAAAAAACAAGCGAAGTATCAGTTTCAAGATTGAAATTTGAAGCTCTCAGCTCAGCAGAACACAAGCTTGCATGACAGAGGAAAAGGGGAAAAGGACAAAACTTTAATTGATGGGTAATAATAACTGAAAATGGTTCTAATGGTTTGCCGTTTTCAATGACGAAATGTTTGGTTTTGATAGTGAGAACCTAACCTTCAACGCGTTTTCCTTTTCCACGCGATTCACATTCAGTCTTTTCTTTATTTTTCCATTTTCAGACACACGTGTTCAAGAAGGAAGTCGTCTCTGTTTCTTTGATTCCCTTTGTAAATTAATTAAATACTGTATTCAACAAGGATGTTCTTTTACATCCGTCTAATTGTAGGCAAAGAAAAGTAAGAAACCATTAACAGATTTCATTTGTTTATTGAAATTCAACTAAAAAAGCAATTCATTAACTAATTGGACTCTTTGGTTGGCCAATAGTCAATTAGTGGATCTGGGGAGGTTTGAATTTCATTATTTAATGTTTGGGCATTACCAAACTTTAAATAATCGTGGTTGCAAACGTTATCATCGTGTCACTTTTGGAATTCTATATATGATAAATACCTGTTTACATTTTTTTCTGAATCTGGTCGATAAGATCACCTACACAAATTGACTACCAAATTATGACTAAAAATTATAAACAACCCAAGAGTATCCCAATTATAAAATAAATTGTAATAATTTCTAAAGTAGTCACTTTGAAAATTTCTTTTGATTAATCTTGGTTTACGACTGAGTTAGAGAGAATTATATATAAACATTTTCAAACCATCTTCATTAACATCTTGGTTTATCCCTCTCATTAACATCTTCAAACTTTCTCTACAACTTTGCACATATACAAGTGTAAACATTTCAATATTAAGAGTTCAACAAATTTACCAAGTAGGAATCCATGACTTGACCATCATTCAGTTCAGGTACGCCAGTTAGATGATACTTCAAGCTCCACATCCTCTTCCCACCAAGTTGCCGACTGCACCATCACCAGTTTCCAACCATTTTTAGCTTCTATGTGCATATGCAAGAGACACAAACACAATTTAAACCAATGTACTAAGTACCTTGTATCCCCTGCGCAGGAACTCGAGTGAGCTTCCTTTCTCTTCTTGTAGTCCCAGAACCTGCAACAGCTCTTCCTTTGTCTGTTTGCATCCACATAATCAAAACTTGTTACTTTCTTCAGATGTTGGGTAAAATCGACGATATAGAAAAGGTTAAATGCTTAAAGCGTACATACTTCACCCAGCGTGAAACGAGTAGAACTTTCTGCAACACACGCAAATGAGCCATCAGTTTGCTTAAGCATCACCTGCCATGGCCCTGCATTAGTTTATTTTTCATATCAGATATGGGTAGAGAAAACACTCTCTCAAGTTAAGGCCATTGGTATATAGAATGGTTCTGCAAATCCGCTAGAGAGATTGTGACTAGCATCACATCAGATTCAGGAAATCAAGTCACAATACAGAGGTACAATTTTATGCTATATATAGTTTTAGTCCTGGTAAGAATAATTTATCACTTACCAGGATATTGTCGAAAAAGAGCTCCGTTGTAGTTCAACACAAATGGTGCCACTGCCACTGTCTTAGCCAAGCAATAAATACAACTATTATGCTGCTTCAGTAATGCAAGCAACCAAGAAAGGTCTGCTGAGAAAGTATCATCCTAATGGGAAGTACCTTTGAATACTCTCTGGTACGGATATAAAAGATGGGCATAAATTGAGAAAGAAACCGGTAGTGCAGATCTTTAGGGGGAAAGCCAAGTAACCCTAGGTCAGCACTGCACTAAAATTCAGTTGTTACCGGAAGTGAGGAGACCGAGAAAGTTTGAGTTACAGAAAAATCAAGGTCTCAGCAGAGCTAATACCGCAAGGTATCTAGCTCAAGATTAAACAGAAGAGCTGGGGTTGAGCTGGCATAGGTTTCCTGCAAGTACAGACCAACAACTTACAAATTGCAATTGATTAAGAAAGTTCAATGAAATATTCAAAATTGATTATAGCAAGAAATGGATCTCAACAATGTGCCATGTTAAGATACTTAAAGATAAAAGGATTCGAATACCACAAACTTCTCTATAAAAGAGAGTTCCCGAGTGCTGCAGTTGATAAAAATATAAAGAGTAGGTGGCTCCTTGGGTTCCCAAGAACCTGTAGGAATACGTAATCCTCATGACTAAATGCAATAATTCTTCTGCAAATACGCAAAAATCCAAGAGAAAATGGACAATTTTAGATGAAAGGATTGTAGTTTTAGCTATACCTTCGTTTTCATCGTCAAAATCAAAGTCCAAGGTACTCCTTATAGACCTAAAGAAATTGGTGACAGAACTACCAGGTATATCATCTAGAGAACCAATACTGATGCCATCAACCTGATGAGAAATACACACAAAAAATGAAGCCGTTGTTAAACATCATATGTTACAATTTCTCAGAAGGTTAACCTAACATATGCAAAATGCAGAAAATTATATGTTTTAACGCTACCGAATCAAAGGCCGCTTTGAAGCGTTGTGAAGCTCTGCGCTTCTCAGGCTTATCAGGAAAAACCTGAAGCATGTTTGATACTCATAAGGCCAGAAGAACCGAATAACAGAAAATGAGTAATAAGTAGAGTACTGAAGAAGATTGATTATTACAATGCACGCTCTGGTCTCTATTTTCTCCTGAAGTTTGCGAACCACAGTTATGGCCAGTTGTATGTTAGCATCAATAAAGTCATCTGAAGAACCCTAAACAACGTTTGCAAGTCGAACACAATTACAAAAATGCGCTATAAACTAAGCCACAAGAAATGGTAACCAGATAAGCATACCTTGTAAGAGGAAATGCTGCTGGGCAAAGGCCTACACATGAACAAAAGAGCAAAAGACGCCATTAGAACCATGAACCCATAACTCAAAACGCGGGAATTGAGATAGAGTAAGAGAAGAAGAATTACGGAAAATCAATCTCCAAACGAGATTTTGAATCCTGGAGAGCGAAAGCAAGAGAATTGGCGGCGTCAGATGCTAGAACCTCGTACGACTTGGGCTTATAAACGGAGACACCTCTCCTAGGATCGGAGTCAGGAGAAGCAGATGAAAGTGCACCGCCACTATTAGCGGCGGCTGCGCATCTGATTCTGCTTGTTAGAATCGACGGAGAAGAGAAGAACGCCGGTAACATCGCCATCGCCATATTTGCTCTCTATCTCTCTGTGTTTGGACGGTTAAAGATGTCACTGATAATAATACTAGGCACAGTCTAATCCGCAAAAGTACTTGACACGTGGCTAAATCCTATTATCTTATCATAACCGGATTGGACCGGGATCGATTGGCGGCAATCAAACCGGTATCGTTATAACGAAATTGTATCACAGATTTTATACTCTTCTTCACTAATACGACGAAGATGTCCAGATATTGTTGCTAACGGCCGTAAAATTTATGAACAGCTATTATCTACTGTAACTGGGATCAGAATTACTTCTCTTAACCACCGTTGATCTCTGTTTGGTTCAGTTTTCATCGACGGCTATGAGTACTTTTATATTAGTGGTAAATCGTTGACACTCTATAACAGAAAACTTGCGCCATTTGACTCCTCTTTTTTAACTTCTTCTACTCTGTTTCTCTCTCTCTAACTGAAAAAGTTCTCTCTTTCCCGAGAAAATTTTATTTTTTTCAGTTCTGAGAAAAACTTTGGACGAAGAGAGAAGATGAGGAAACGGATTGATTCTTCTCTTCTGTGCACGACGTTCGTTGTGCTTTCTCTTCTTGGAGTAATTTCTCTGTCTAATGCAAGGCCACGCACTAATCGACGTAAGTATCCCATGAAATTTTAGTAGAATCTCGGGTTTTAGGCTTGAAACATTGTAATCTTTAGCCATGAAGAAGTTTTAACGAGTTTTTATTGATTTCTTAGAAAATGCATTTCGTTAGAGGATACGAGCAGAAAATTTCAGTTCTTCACTTAATCGCTTCTGATCAAAGAAAATAAGTTGAGAGTTGAAAGAAAGCGATAAATCCTTAAAAAGTTTTAGATTTTCTACTTCATTGTTGTTCTCAATGTTGAAATTCTCGTTGCAGCGCCCAGTTTCATGCGGTTTATCTCGAACGCAACTAATTTTGCGTCGGAGGATTACTACGACTACATAATCGTAGGCGGAGGAACTGCGGGATGCCCACTAGCCGCCACACTGTCGCAATCTTTCAGGGTTCTTCTGCTCGAACGCGGCGGAGTTCCGTATAACAGACCCAACGTGATGTCACATGACGGTTTCTTGACAACTCTCACAGACGTCAACAACTTTGACTCTCCGGCTCAGTCCTTCGTCTCTGAGGAAGGAGTCCCTAACGCCAGAGGCCGTGTTCTTGGTGGAAGCAGCGCGATTAATGCCGGGTTCTATAGCCGGGCAGATATACAGTTCTTCCAGAATTCGGGTCTCAATTGGGATCTGAGTATTGTGAATCAGTCTTATGAGTGGGTGGAGAGAGCTATTGTGTTTAGACCTCAGCTAAGAACTTGGCAAACTGCAATTAGGGATGCGTTGCTTGAGGTTGGTGTACATCCGTTTAATGGCTTCACATTGGAGCATAAAGTGGGAACTAAGATTGGTGGGTCCACGTTTGATCGTACTGGGAGGAGACACAGCTCTGCAGATCTTCTTAGATATGCAAGAAATTCCAACATTAGAGTTGCAGTTTATGCAACTGTGGAGAGAGTTTTGCTGGCTTCATCTCCGAGTGACTCGGGGTCTAACGTCTCTGCGATCGGAGTGGTTTACCGTGATCAGCTAGGAAGTTACCATCACGCGTTGATACGGGATAGAGGAGAGGTGATCTTGTCAGCTGGTGCACTCGGTAGCCCACAGTTGCTTTTTCTTAGTGGGATTGGTCCAAGGAATTATCTTTCAACTTGGGGGATCCCTGTGGCTCTTGACCAGCCTCATGTGGGAAATTTTATGTATGATAACCCGAGGAACGGTATCTCCATTGTTCCTCCGGTTCCAATGGAGAACTCACTGATACAAGTTGTAGGTGTTACTGAGGAAGGGGCATTTCTGGAGGCGGCTTCCAATGTGATTCCGTTTGCTTCACCTTTACATTCTGTGTTCATCAGAGCGCCAGCTTCGCCTTTGTACGTCCCTGTGACAACTATAATGGAAAAGATCCTAGGTCCAGTGTCTATAGGTTTACTAAGGTTGGCGTCAACGGATGTGAGGATAAACCCAATTGTTAGGTTCAACTACTTCAGTGATCCTCAGGATATAGAGAGATGTGTCAACGGGACTAGGAAGATTGGAGAAATACTCAGAAGCCGAGCCATGCAAGACTTTATGATCAGGGAATGGTTTGGGAGCCGTAGGTTTAGGTTTGTTGGAGCTCCATTGCCTATGGACCAATCAAATGATCTAGTGATGGCAGATTTCTGCAGACGAACTGTGAGCACAATCTGGCATTACCATGGAGGCGCTGTTGTGGGAAAAGTGGTGGACTCTGATCTCAAAGTTATTGGTATTAATTCTCTTAGACTTGTGGATGGATCAACCTTTAATATCTCTCCAGGGACAAATCCTCAGGCTACCTTGATGATGCTTGGAAGGTAAGAAGAAACTATTTAAGTGTATACTCTTTTGAAATTGTATCAGTGGTTTTGGTCTAGCTAATAACGAATTTCCATGATCATAATTGCAGGTACATGGGGCTGAAGATGCTGAGAGAGAGAATGATATAAAAGTGGTCCCCCAGATGGGCTATTTCACGTTTTCTGGATTAGTTTTCTGAATCTTTTGTTGTTATGTTCACTTGTTGCTCTTAGTCAGGTGCTTCACCATTTAGTCTGTTCGTTCTTTCACTGGACTCGGTTACTTCATCTTATAGTAGATCGTCTATAGTTCATGGAAACAACAGGATTGTGATGTAATGATAAATGGCTTTCTTTTACTTCAGAGTAGCCGTTACTGTAAAATTTTCAAAGCTTTCTTGTCAGAAAGCAATGGACATGCCTCACATTATATAAATAAATTCTAGAGCAAATTTGCATCTTGATAGTGTGAACACAATAGGCAAATATTCTTCTAATCTTCTTTTTTGACACTATGATAACACTTCTGGAATCTGTTCCATTTAATTGTTTCTTCTTGAAGTTTTCTGGAATCTCCTTGTTTTTTTTTTTGTAAAGAACGATACGACAACCAAATGCATAGCTATCGTCCTCATATATTTCCAGTACCTTCTCATGAGGGTTGGGTGTCTTTTTATATGCTTGTGGCTAAATGGAAATACTTAGTTCTTGCTTTGTATTAATCTGCAACCTGCTTTAGTTTCGAAAAGGTTCTGCTGCAGCAAAGTACGGAGTTTGGTTCTCCATAAATGGTATAAGATTAATAACAGTTTACTCTTCGTTCTAAGCCTTTGGTATCTTAGCATCTTTTTTTGCATCGTGTTAACAAAAGTAAGCTGTCAATCAAACAGCAGGTCGGACACATGGATCAACAAAAACAAGAAGGTGATAAGAATCTGACTGTGTTCGTTGGACCCTGGGGAGGAAATGGAGGCACCGTTTGGGATGATGGGATTTACCATGGTGTCCGTGAGATCAGACTGGTATACGATCACTGCATTGACTCCATCACGGTGATCTACGACAAGAATGGCAAACCTGCAAGATCAGAGAAGCATGGAGGTGTGGGAGGCAACAAAACAGCAGAGGTGTGTTCTTCTCTCACTCAGGATTCTGTTTCTTTAATTCCCTCTCTCAGATCTTTGTTTTTTAACGTTAACTAAGTTTCTGCAGATAAAGCTGCAATACCCAGATGAGTATCTGACTGGCGTAAGTGGCTACTACTGTCCAGTGGTTCACAGTGGAACTCCTGTGATCAGATCATTGACCTTCAAGAGCAACAAAAAAGTCTACGGTCCTTATGGCATTGAACAAGGAACACCCTTCACTTTCTCAGTCAATGGAGGTCGCATTGTTGGCATGAACGGTAGGAGCGGTTGGTACCTTGACTCCATCGGCTTCCATCTGTCCCGCCCTAAATCAACCAAGATGATTAACAAGCTTCGAAAGAAGATTCACTGGCTCACACGGATAGTTACAAGAGAAAGTCGTTTGCATAGAATGTAACACTAGACTCAACGAATAAGGATGTTAGATGTTTCTTCCACATGTGACTTCAGAAAAACACTGCACAGCTCAAAAGGAATGCATATCATTAAATTGGTAAAAATTAAAAGCAGACGAAGAGGTCTGTTATATAAAGTTATAAACAAAGCATATTCCAGAGTGAACAACATACACAAATACACCCATGTTTGCAGATAATAGAACCAACATTTTAATTAGGATAAGAGTGCAAAGTGGCAGATAGTCCAAGCACGATTGTAAGTTGAGCTCATTTAGCCTCTAGCTTTAAGCTCAGCAAGCCTCCTGGACAAATCGTCCTCGTCGACTTTCTCCTCTGTCTTTGTAGGGATGGCATGACCAGCAGGCTGAGGAAGTCCCACAGAGACTTCAAGACCATAGTCATCTGCTACCTGCTGCATCAGGCTATTGACTTCGCCTTCTGGGGTAGACAATGAAGTTGAACCAGCCATAGCGTTCTCCATGAACTCAGCTTGGACCTCCATGTTCACAAATTGCTTCTCGAATGAATCCATTGTCTCTGACATCTTCTGGAGATTGCCTATTGAACGAACCAGAAAAATAAATAAGAACACAAGACCGGCAAAAGGCAATGAATCTACGTAGTCTTGTCTACTTTTGTACATGATCTTCTACTCTTAAGAGAAGAACTATGCAACCGAGACTAACGGATTTTAATCGCGAAACAAAAAGATGAACCTTTTGTGTTTCCTTCAAGCTCACATTACCTTATCACTTAACTAAGGCGGCATAAACAAAGGTAGTCGTGCATATTCAACCTCAATTTAATTTAATTAAACCCTATTTCATGATCAACAACACAGTCACTGACATATATGATACCAAGAAAATTTAACTAAAGCCAGTATGAGAATAGATTCATACTAAATACTAAACCTCTAAGCAGCATACGAAGGTAATTTCGGAAAATTCATAAGCAGCAAAAAGACGATGAAAATACCTGTGGCAAGCGAAGACTCGAGGGATTTGACGATGTTGGTCATGGATTTAGTGATGGTGGCCATCTTAGCCTGGGTATCCAAGCGAGCAACAACAGCGTCCAGACGAGAAGCAAGACGGAGGTAGTTCATCTGCTCGCTACGCTTACGAATGGCGTTCTCTGCATAGATCCGAGCACCATCCATGTTCCCTTTCTCGATCGCCTTCTTCACTTTGAGTTTCTCTGCTTTCTCTTCCTTCTCGCACTTCCTTGATTGCCTTTGCAGAGACTTCGACGTGAATTTCAGATCGAATATCTGATTCATCAACTTATCTGTGTTACCCATGTTGAATCGACTCCTCTAAATATTCCTCCACAATTCGCTACGATCTATCGGTAGAAATTAGAGAAGAAAAAATATCGAGAATTTAGGGCTTTCTCTGTATTTGAATTTAGGAAAAAATCTCGACGCGTTAATGGTTAGAGGAGAGATTGAAGAAGAAAGAAGGAAAGAAGCTAATAAAGATATTTATAAAGTCAACTTTGGTTTTCTTTAATTCACATCAGACCAACCGGTTCAATATTAATCTCGGTTCTAGATTGTCGGTCATACCGGGTTTAATTTTTAAACAGTCACACATACAAAGGCACACGTGTCAAAAGTGACTCAGCACCGTCCGATGTGTCACTCATCCTGTGCGTGCCAACTCATAACTAGCTTCTTTTGGAATTTTTCTGCATGTAAATTTGTTTTTAATTTCAAATTCAAACCCAAAGCTGTGTCTTTTCCATTTTCCTGAAACGTTTTATAAATTAATGCTAGATTTAAGAAGCTTTTTCTCAAACCTCAAGGAAATCACTAAGGGCTTCATGAAAGATGCATAGTAAATTCGATTTTTTTCAGTGTTAAATTTTCGAATCCTATTCTTGAGTATTGCAGTGTTCCGGCTTAAACCCTGATCCCCTTTTATGGCCCTAGAAACCGAATACATAGATTTAGTACTTGAACAAAAGTATTAGAGAAAAAAAAGTGAAAAAAGGTGGAACCTTTGGTGAATACCCAGTTGGGCATTTGAGTCAGATCTTGAAATTAGTAAGGGGATAAGTAAGATCTTCAGTACAGAGCGACGTATCGTGAAGCAAACAAGAGAAATTTTATAGAAATTCTTCACCTTCCTGGTGTGATTCAGTTTTTGGAAATGAATGGGAGCAATGGAGAAGACCGAGTCGTTCACGAGGTTGCAATGGTGGTTCCTAAGAGGGTTCAGGAAGACGAGGGAGACTGTGTTGAGGTTTTGGTGACTGAACTGAAAAAGAGAGGGATGGTTGTTGATAGAGTCGTCGGTCTCGCAAATGAGTTTCTCAAGGTCCCTCTTTCTTACTTTCATCTTTCTTTGCCCAATTCACTGGTAATTTGGTGAAGACATAGGAAATGTCAAGTGTAAGGTCCCTGAAAGACTGAATTTTATTAAGGAAATCATTTTTTTTTGTTATAACTTACTAATTATGTCTTGGATTCAACTGATCGGTGACTTGTTTAGCTCTGATTCTGTAGAATACTTTGCAGACTGTTCTGCTATTATGAGAGTGATGTTTGAGATAGTTGCAATTCAAATCTATCTTCAGGTAGCAGCTCCTTTGGAGACCTTAGGCAATGCAGCAGCAGAGCTTCATATACGTAAACCTACTCGTTTAGGTAAATAACTCAATACAGTTCCTCAGATTAGTAGTTTGAGTGCATCTTAGATCTTTCCTCTTTTAAATATTCCTCCCGAATTTAATGGTTATCTTTCATATCAGGAATTGATCTGCCCTTTGAGATGCAAGGGTCTGAGGCGTTCTATCGGCAGCCTGATGGGTTACTGTTCAGCTGGTTTGAACGTTTTCGGTGCTATCAACATCTAGTTTATGGAATAGTAAGTTTCATCTCGGCATATCGGTTTTATGGTTATTTTTTATCGCTGACTTAACTTTATCATGTTTTTGATTGCTTTAGTGTGTTAGTTTACAGTGATCTTGATTCATGACACATCAAATGAACTCTTGAGTTGCAGATAAATCGTGATGGGTATGATGTTACACTGAAACTTGATGACAGAGAGTTGCGTTGGGCAGCAGGAGAATCATTAGTTCGAAGGTTGGAATCAGAGGGCGTCATTAAACAAATGTTTCCCCTTCATGGTAAGCTAAATTATATGTTGGTCTACTAGCAGTCGGAACTTTAAATCGTTTAAATTACTCAATCAAAAATATTTGTTTGAAGATGAATTCAAAAGGAAGGAACTTCTCCAAAGTTGGGCATTAAATTGGTGGAACTTTACAAACCAACCAATTGATCAGATCTACTCTTACTTTGGTGCAAAGGTAGTTACATATATAAATCTAAGTTATGCTATATGTAACAGACAGCTAGTGAGAATAGACTCATAACATAGAAAATTCACAGATTGGAGTCTACTTTTCGTTCCTGGGAATGTATACGCGATGGTTAATATTTCCAGCCTTACTTGGATTTATTGTGCAGATGGTTGATTTTGGGTAAGCTATTAATAATATTACAAGCTCTTAAGTAAACGCTAACAGATATGTTAGCACATCTATCATTCCTTATTTGCAATCTTTTTTTGGTCAGATCCTTGCAGTTTCTTGTTCTCCCAAGTTTCTTTGTCAGCACAATACTCTGGGCTGCCTTGTTTCTTCAGTTCTGGAAACGTAAAAACGCGGCCTTGTTAGCGAGGTAGAGTTCACCTATATTGATGCATAATTATGCAACAATCTAAATTTGTTTTCCTTTCTGACTTCATTTCTTGCGTTGTTTCTCTACCAATAGATGGCACATAAATTGTTTAGTTGGCCCCACTCAAGGATATAGATTTCTTGGATTGGAATGGAGTTCCCTTGCGTTTCCGAAGGAACTTATAAAGAATCTCGGAAATGAGAGATCCAAAGAGAAGGAAGTATATCAAAGATATGAATGGTTTGCTTATCGCAAGAGGTTTAGGAATGATGTTCTTGTTATCATGGGCATAATCTGCCTTCAACTTCCATTTGAGCTGGCGTATGCTCATATTTTCGAGATTATCACATCTGATATTATCCAGTGAGAACCGATTATTTTCTTTACAAGTTTTACCACTCGCATGTGTTGGTTACTTCGTTAAAACCATTACAAGTTTTCTGTGATGCTTTCAGGTTTTTATTGACAGCTATCTACCTTTTAATCATCCAGTACCTCACTCGGTTGGGAGGCAAAGTATCTGTCAAGCTGATAAATCGAGAAATCAATGAGAGTGTGGAATATCGAGCTAACAGCTTGATTTACAAAGTACGGAAAGCATTGTTATTCAAAGTCACTGTTTCTCTTTCCTAATCACTGCTATGGGAATTTTCTGGATTGCAGGTTTTTGGGCTTTATTTTATGCAGACATACATTGGTATCTTCTACCACGTTCTTTTACATCGAAACTTCATGTCACTTCGAGAAATATTGATCCAACGATTAATAATTTCACAGGTAAACAGAAAGATTGTGGTGTGATTAAATATTCTCCTTTGAAGATGATGCTGCGTACATATGTTTAAAATTCAATCTTTTGCAGGTTTTCTGGACTCTGATGGATGGTTCTTTGCCATATCTTAAGTACAGCTACAGAAAATATATAGCTAGGTACGTTTTATTTTCACCGAAGCAGTGTATAAAGCATATACTCACTTATAAGCAATGTCATAACCAATTCTTTTACAGGACGAAGAAGAAAAATGAAGGTGGATCATCAACAGGAAAGATTCAAATAGCGTCAAGAGTTGAGAAGGAATATTTCAAGCCTACATACGCAGCAAGCATTGGGGTAGAACTTGAAGATGGACTTTTTGACGGTAATAAACTTATGAAATCAATGGGCTTGTATGATTATGTTTGGATGTAGCTTAAAGATTTCTTAGCTAAATTTACATTTTGTATTGTAGATTCCCTCGAGCTGGCTTTGCAGTTTGGAATGATCATGATGTTTGCTTGTGCCTTCCCTCTTGCTTTTGCCCTTGCTTTAGTGGTAAAAGTTGCATTATCTAATACAATTTTCTCAAATTCACCCTGTGCGTATGGATTTTTCATCATAATAACATTGAGTATATTCGTACACAGAGCAATATAATGGAAATGAGAACAAATGCTTTAAAGCTATTAGTGACACTTCGAAGACCTCTTCCGCGTGCTGCTGCAACAATTGGAGCTTGGTTAAACATATGGCAGGTAACTTGATAGCAAGCAAAAAGAGATCATATACCTCTTTCACTATCTCACTGCATTGAGTGATTTTTTCCTTATGTGTTTCAGTTTCTAGTGGTAATGTCCATATGCACAAACTCGGCACTCTTGGTATGCTTATATGATCAAGAAGGCAAATGGAAGATTGAACCGGGACTTGCTGCAATTCTCATCATGGAACATGTACTCTTGCTCCTGAAATTTGGTCTCTCTCGTCTCGTTCCTGAGGAGCCTGCTTGGGTTAGAGCCAATCGTGTGAAGAATGTAACACAAGCACAAGACATGTACTGTAAACAACTTTTGAGAAGCATGTCTGGTGAATTTGCCTCCATGACAAAACCTGAACAAGAACAAGAACAAGAGTCGGAGCAGTTTTGATCTGCAAAATCGGAATCAAAGAATACCAAAAGTCTTTTTTGTGTGTGCGCGATAGTTTGATCTTTCCTTGCATAGTATTGTGCATAAAAAATGTGTTAATATATTTTTGAGAGTTGTGTAAACATATTTGTCTTTGGTTTTGTCTGCAACATGTTGAGGTATGAAGAAATCATATTAATGTTATTATCATTACTCAAATGCTATAGAGAAGAACAGCCCTTCACAACATTAACTAACAGAAGTTGTCCTGCAATTTCAATTACGTTAAGCATATCTTATTGTTGTGTAGACGCTTTCTGTACTCAATGACTGGTTACAGTAGTAATTTGGAAACTTTATGTGTATCCTTTGTAAAGATGGAATTATTAGAACAGTAATGTTTTCTTTATGGGTCAAAGATATGATATATTGTTGTCATTTAAAGATGAATTGTTTCATGTCATTTTGTCCTTCTTTTAAATATTGTAATGTTACAGATACTTTTTACCTAATTGAATGATCTAATTATCAAACGTTTTGTGATGGTAGTTTCAACATGATCTAACTTATGACGCTATGAATAAGATAAGTCTCATCAAGATTTGGTCTCAAGTCTGCACAGTGTACATGTTTGTGACATAAATTAATTGGGAAAACGGTCAAATTAATACCGAACTTACGCGTTTTTTCTATTTTAATACCGAACTTATTCTCTCTAAAAAAAAATGTCGTTAGTTTAATTTAAACCCTTCATTTAAATTGGAAAAAACTCTGAAACCCAAATGACACAAGCAAGTTTCGAACCCCTCACCTTTTGGTATAAAAGAGACTACCATTACCACTAGACTCCTTAAACATTTTAATTGTATACATAATATATATTAGTATATTTTGATAACTATCGTAAAATTACTTCCGATTAATCCCACATAATTTCTGAGTAACTGATTATGGGTTACATTAGGCTGGGAATAATACCCGACCCAAATTTTCCAACTTGACCCGAACCGCATTTCGGATTTTTAAGTGATTCGGATCGGTTTGAGTTGGTGTTTTGAGATTTTTTTAGATTATTTTCGGATTTTTTCGAAATTTTCGAGTCAATTCAGAACCATTGAATACTACCCGAACTACCCAAAAATCTGAATTTTTTTCGAAAAACTGAATTGTGTATAAAACAATTCAGATTTTTAAGTGATTCGGGTCGGTTCGGATCAGTTTTTTTGGGATTTTTGAGATTACTTTCCGATTTTTGGGTAGTTCGGGTAGTATTCAATGGTTATGAATTGACACGAAAATTTTGAAAAAAAAAAAAAAAATTGAAAAATCCGAAAATAATCTCAAAAAATCTCAAAAAACCAACCCAAACCTATGTGAATCACTTAAAAATCTGAAATGCGGTTCAGGTCAAGTCGGAAATTTTGTATCGGGTATTATTCCCAGCCTAATGTAACCCATAATCAGTTATTCATAAATTATGCGGGATTAATCGGAAGTAATATTACGATACTTATCAAAATATACTAATATATATTATATATTGTATATTTACATTAAAATGTTTAAGTAGTCTAGTGGTAATGGTAGTTCCTTTTATACCAAAAGGTGAGGGGTTCGAATCTTGTTTGTGTCAACATACGTTAAGTTTGACTAACGGCGATCTTTATTTGGTTTGGTCAACAACAAGTTCGATATTTTTTTGGAGAGAGAATTAGTTCGGTATTAAAGTAGAAAAAACGCGTAAGTTCGGTATTAATTTGACCGTTTTCTCGAAATTAGTTACACATTTTTATACTTTCTGTTATATAATATATATGTGTACATATACATATATGTATATATATATATATATATAATATGGATGTCAAACAGACCAACCTGTGTCCAACGAACTCAAATCCGCATATCTTAAATTTTTTATTGGAGCGCGACAAACCGGTCCGTTTAAACCACAGATCAGATAATAGTGTCTAGATCCGGTTCACTAAAACCAGCAAACTAACGAGCCGGCCTGCGGGCATCGCTATTTAAATTTTTAAAATTTGAAAATTTAGAATCGAACCTTTAACACTGGTTAAAAAAGTGTTCAATATAACCAAGACAAGGACAATCATTTCACTATAATATATTAACTCTATTTTGATTTTTGCTTTTACCCCTCTAATAGATGACTACAGTTACGCAAGTAACGCAACGAATGTCGTGTATCTGGTAGGAGGATGAACATCATCGTTTAGCTTCTCATATTCCCATGTCCACTTGGCGATACAAAGTTGATTATCCATAGGAACAACATTTAGTGTTAGCTTATAGCTCTTGTATTTGTTTCAGCACATCTTGTTCAAGAGCTAAGAAAGATACATATAGTCACCAACCATAACTCTACGATTCTCTGGTCTCTCAAATTTGAGTTATCTTATCTTTTCCATAATAAACAAAATACATAGTAGAAGAATCAAAGAGGTACGCACAAAGAATAAGTAGCGAGGTGGCTTCTTACGTTAATTTATTGCAACTTTTGTGGAAAATAACTGTTTCAAGTTGAAAAAAACTTAACTGGAAACAAAACAAAAATGTCAAATTGCAACATATTTTCATAACAACATGTTTGGATCATCATCAAGGCTATTAATACCACAACAAATACCACTTGTGATGATGGAACCAGCAAGATATAACTATTATCAAGAACAAAAGCCATTGATTACACTTAAGAACATGGTTGAGATTGAAGAAGAACTAGAAAGAATCAACACTGATGATTATCAACAAGATTCTGCTATACAAACCCTTTTGATTTCTCCTTCTCCCAGCCTTTGTTAGATCCTAATTACTACTTGGGATCAGGAGGAAGATGGGAAAGAGATTTTGCTATCATGAGTAGTAGTACAAACTTACCATTACCAAACAAGTTCAACAAGAGATTCTTCAATGGTTTGGAAGTAGTAATTTTCAGACACAAACAATCAATGATATGTTCTTAAACAACAACAATAACAACATGGTGAATCTTGAGACCAATGATATAACATCTCTAGTTAACTCAGAAGATACAAGTTATTTCAATGGACCAAATCATGAGATAATGAGTCTAAAGTTAAAACCCAGAAAAAATATAGAACACGAAGAAAAACACAGATCCGATGATACCAAGCAAAACAATGATCTTAATATGCTTCAAAACGATCATACCAAGCAAATCATTGTACCTGAGACCTAATGGGAAAACGATTCATAAATAAAAAACACTCGAAACGAAATTAGATTCACAGAACTAAAAGGAGCTAAGAATTTTGAAATCTGACCATATCTATGATTTGTAGACTATGAATTTCAGTCGAGATAGACTTAATGTGTATTTGAGTGAGGAAATTCTTATTTGGATCAAAGAAAGTTTTCAGAAACGACGAAGCCAATTTCACTCACCTTTTGGAAAAAAATATTGAAAAATTAAATGAATTTCAAATTTTTTGACTTTCGTGGGTAACCCGCAAACCCGCTACTCTTCACAGGTTGAACCCATTTAACCTACTGACCATAATGGGTTGACCTGCGAGACCTGCAAATTTATGGACATAAATTATATTGTCCATGTCCACATCCAAGAGGGCTTTATCGGGCTAGGCCCACGGGTTATTGACCCGCTTGACATCCATATATAAATATATATA
>OVBA01002947.1:0-30963 GCA_900406435.1 Lepidium aucheri
AAACAACCTAAAATGGTGCTCTAAAACCATTAAAAATCACACTCATCAATGTTCTTGCTTTGTTTTTATTTTGTTATCTAGTGTAGTTTGTCCTATTAGCTAGTTTAAGAGCTCACATGAATATTGGCCTAACTTTGTGATAGAATGTTAGGTTATCTGGACTAGAACTAGGTATTAGATGAGTTGTTTGCATGCTTTCTCTGAGTATTGGTTCGACATCCACTTGCTTATCCACTTACCTCAATGATTTGATAGCTTAGGCCGAAAGAAAACCTTGTTATCACGTTGCGGCTGCTCGTCTTGTGCTTGGTGTGAGCTGGGATCTGCTGAAGTTGAATGCCTCCTTGCTAGTGGCGGCGAGTCATGAGTGCGAGGCTGAGGTATTGTTCCTCTGAACGATGATTCCAATCCATCTATTGCTCTTCATATCCTCTTTCGCTCGCTCAGCCACTCCTCCTTTTCCTTTGTGAGGCCTTTCACCTTCTTGAGCAGCCACTTACCCAACTTTTGGAACTTCCCAATCCGCTTGTGGGCTTCTTTGATTGCTGTTCCTTGATTTTTCTCGGTGAACTCCTCAAAAAGGTAAGACTCCGGATCGACTTCTTCCTCATCTGCCTCCTTTATATCTGCTGAGGTTGCTGTCCTCGCTAGTTTTTGCCGAGTAGTACCGCGAGGGGTGGGTTGAAGGTCACATTCTCCATCGTGTTCAGCGCAGTGTATTCTGTGCAAGGCAGAAGTATTCTGGGGTCTTTCTTCTCTGGATGCTCGAACTTATACACATCTTACCCTTCATTCTCGCCTTTAGCAATGAGGCCTGCCCCTTGAAGGGCATTTCCCTCGCTCCAATATCTGAGCAACCACACCACCGATGTAGATGTGCTTCGTCTTCCCGGACTTTCTCTCTGCTTGCGTCATTGCTCTTCCGCGGTATGTGAGGAGATGCTTTACCAACACGAACGACATCCCAAAGTTCCCTTCATCTCCATCAATATGCAACCCACTCGGAGTAGTGCCAACAATCTCCTTCATCGCCATAACCATCATGTGCATCCGCCCGAGGTTGATTGGCGAGGTGGAGGACCTAGCGAAGATCACGTTAGCTATACTCTCCTCGCATAGTTAATGGCAGGGTTGGATCCAAATTCCCTTACTTCGTGATGATCATATTCCCCGGAACCTGACAGCATCTTCCATACCTTGTCAGTATTATTCTCGCCAACATCCGGGTATGTCGCTTCTCCGGATTGGAACCCAAAAATCCAATCTCCTTTAACGTCACCATGTATAGTTTGTCATACACGGTGAACATTATATACCCAGGTCCGTTCTTCTTAATCTTGGCTGTCTCCGAGTTTGAGTAGATAAGAAGATCCACAGTGGCGAGGAATTGCAACGTCTCCTCAATGTAAGAGCTCGCCACATTATACATGCAAACCTTGATTCCAAACGAGCTAAACATCCTATCCACATCCTCAGTGATACCTAATTTGCTCATTCCAGAATATGGAAGTAGGTACCTTTTATCCCCATCGCCTTCAAAGCTTCATACACCTTGTCGGAGTCATTGGCCTCACTTGCGGCCTTTCCTTTCTTTTCTGCTTTCTCTCCTTGTAGGCCTTCCTCGCCTCTTTTTCTGAGTACCTGCTTCTCTACAAATATTCAATGTCTTTGTGGTACCTCGCTTTCTTCTCCTTCTTCTCAGCCTTTTTCTTTGTCTTCTCCTCGCTCTCGTACTTGACTTCCCTCGGCGATGGCTGAGCATACTCACTGTCCTCATCACTATCCTCGCTGCTGAATGGCGAGGCTATCTGTTTTCCTTTCCGCTTCACGTAAGCTGAACTTCTTTCTCTGTGGACAAATCTTCAGTCCATCGGCTCAGTCGCCGATTTCCTTGCCGTTTCTCTTATCGGGTTTTCGATCCTCGTCTGTACTCCTGGTTCATCTTTGTCCGATTGAATGATGAATCTACGAGGCCTGTTTTCGCGGCGCACCTGTGGTAAATCTTCTAACTCCGCCACCATTTCTCTCCTTCCAGCACTTTGTGCATCATGCATGAATTTGCTACGGAACTCCTTGACTTTCTTTTATCTTTGGAAGACATGCTTGACAAGGTTTTTGATCTGAAAAACTTGACCTTTGAAAAACAGAGAGAAAATTGCCGGCGGTGAGAGAGACTTTGTTTGCTTGAGTGCTTGAGATTGGATGAGGGAGCTGATGAGGGAGAAGCTGTTTATATAGGCGAGTGTTGCAGGTCTTTGAGGAGACAATCTAGGGAGAAGAAAGGAGACAATTTTGACTCCCAAGGTGCTCGCCGTTCGTCCTCGATGTTGGCATCATCCCATCCGTTGATTTCAAATTTTGAATTCTTGATCAATCTCAGCCCTTGGATTGGTCCAACTTTGACTTGACCTCTCCTAGATTTTTGCCAAAGCTGTTAGTTCATGGGCCCCAGTTGATGAGCTGGAACCAAATCAAATTTTGTCCTTATGCGCTCCTCAGTTAACCTCCTCGCTCATCTTCCTCACTCCATACATCGAGGCCTGACTACCCATTCAGAAAAACTCCAAGCTTGAACTACTCTTGTTGCTTTCCCTTTGACTATTCTGAGTCCTGATTAGCTCCCTGTTTGTGGTAATATCTTAAACCATAAACAGTTAGCCACATTATCAAAATAAGCTCAATTTAAAGTATTTATACTATTAAGCTTCATGTTCAAGATTTCACTAAATAGTAAGTTTATTTCAATTATAATGAGATGTATTTGACTAGAACTTTCTATAAAAGGATACTAAGGTGTGCAAGTAGGTCCATGAGTGGTGTTCAAGGAAATGTGAACACTACTCGCCCTCCTCGGCCTCATGTCCTGAGGGGTCCAGGTTCTTTGTCAAATTTTCTCACTCCTCGCTTTGTTGCCTCCGAGGATTAGATGCGAGGCATGCTCGCTCTTGGTTTAATGAGGGCATTACTTCCTCCAATTTTGCCAAGAGTGCAGCCACGGCTCCTTGAACCTGAGATGTAGATCAAAATACCAAATACCCAATAACAACAACTATTAACTAGCAAAAATTGTTCTCAAAATAAAACAAAACCAAATTAACCTTAAACAAAATCAAAAAGAGTTTTCAAGAGTAAAGGATAGACATGCGATTCCCTCCCAAGTGGGCTTGTTTAGAGTCACAAGCTTGACTCTTCATACACCTCTTAATATGGGTTTACAAAGGGAACCATAGCTCCCTCGTTTGCTTCCTCCTCCATTCCCCCTATTGTCCCTTCAATCTCAAAGCATTGCCCGTCGATCGTAGGCTTCTTTCTTCCTTCGTTTAGGTCAAACATTATACCAACTCCTTCTCCAACCTTCAGTTCAATGGTCATGTTCCGCACATCAATCAAAGCTCCTACTGACGCCAAGAAAGGTCTACCCGGTAGTAGTGGATCAGTAGGTTCTTCATCCATCTCTAATACCACAAAATCAGTAGGGACCAACACACTACCAACACTTATTGGCATATCCTCGAGCAGTCCCCTTGGCTTTCTCATTGTTCTATCCGCGAGGACAAATGAGATTTTGCAATACTTGAAGTTTGAGTACCCCAACTTTTGCCTAGTGATTAATGGGATCACACTGATGGATGCTCCAAGATCACACAAGCAATTAATAAACCTTAGATGCCCTACTGCACATGGAAGTGTGAAGCTTCACGGATCACTCAGCTTTTCCGCGATGAACTTTTTCCTCTGATGTGGGAGAACTGGTACCAATACCAATCCAGATGATCGTATCCCAACAGCCATGCATTCCTCTTCTCGTTCCTTAAGTGAGTCCTTCAAAAATTTCTTGTATTGCGGAATTAAGGCAAAAGCATCCAAGATAGGAATTTTTAGCTCTAAACCGCTCATTTGCTTATCGAAAAGGACCTTCTGTTTCTCTGCTTGATTCTTCTTTAAAAGCGAAGCGAAAGGTGATTTGGCTTTGGTTGCAACCACATGTACAACTCTTTCTATCGCGTTCAGTTTGGGATGGTCTGGCTCTTCTCCTCACTGCACAGGCGAGCTAGGGCTTTCCTTGATTTGTGCAGTTTTGGGTTCCAATCCGGAGAAGCGACATACCCGGATGTTGGCGAGAATATTACCGACAAGGTATGGAAGATGCTGTCAGGTTCTGGGGAATATGATCATCATGAAGCAAGGGAAGTTGGATCTGCAACCCTGCCATTAACTATGCGAGGAAAGCTATAGCTAATGTGATCTTCGCTAGGCCCTCCATCTCGCCAATCAACCTTGGGCGGATGCACATGATGGTTATGGCAATGAAGGAGATTGTTGGCACTACTCCGAGTGGGTTTCATATTGATGGAGATGAAGGGAACTCTGGGATGTCGTTCGTGTTGGCAAAGCATCTCCTCACATACCGCAGAAGAGCAATGACGCAAGCAGAGAGAAAGTCCAGGAAGATGAAGCACATCTACATCGGTGGAGTGGTTGCTCAGATATTGGAAGCGAGGGAAGTGCCCTTAAACACTGAAGATTACAATTGGGCTGCACCCCAATTTATGGACATGCGGTATCTTCAAAGGGCAGGCCTCATCGGTAAAGGCGAGAATGAAGGGCGAACTGTGTAAAAGTTCAAGCATCCAGAGAAGAAAGACCCCAGAATACTTTTACCTTGCCCAGAATATACTGCGCTGAACACGACGGGGAATGTGACCTTCAACCCACCCCTTGCGGCACTACTCGGCAAAAACCAGCGAGAACAGCAACCTCAGCAGACAGAAGAGGATGCAAATGAGGAAGAAGTCGATCCGGAGTCTTACCTTTTTGAGGAGTTCACCGAGAAAAATCAAGGAACATCAATCAAAGAAGCCCACAAGCGGATTGGGAAGTTCCAAAAGTTGGGGAAGTGGCTGCTCAAGAAGGTGAAAGGCATCACAAAGGAAAATGAGGAGTGGCTGAGCGAGCAAAAGAGCATATAAAGAGCAATAGATGGATTGGAATCATCGTTTAGAGGAACAACACCTCAGCCTCACACTCATGGCTCATCGCCACCAGCGAGGAGGCATTAACTTCAGCAGTTCCCAGCTCACACCAAGTGCAAGACGATCAGCTGCAACGCCAATCAATGGACATGGTGTGGGTATACAAGCGAACAGGTAAGAAGGGCCAGAAGCACTGGACAGAACAAGAGCAAACGCCTCAGGAGGGTCCCTCGCACATATCCCTCGCCGATAATGACCGCGAGGTGTACTCGGCTGGACAGCAGCCTGTCGCACCGTGCGAAGGAATAGCTCCAAGAGGGTACCCAAACCCTCACAGTTACACTCTTGAGGACATGAACGCCTCAACTGCTCACTTTTTCGGATTTTAGGTACCAAACTCCAACCCTTTGTACATACATTTTATTTTCATTAATTTTTGTTTTGTTTGTCTAGACAGCTCTCTCCAACTTCTATACACATAAAGGACTGCATGATTTAAGTTTGGGGGAGGGGTCTAGAGTACTCTTACATCGTTTCTTGTGTTCTTATTTTCTATCTTGCATGCATTTGTTTAGGTTGTAAAAATCCGGTTAGCTTTTTTTTTGTGCATTTGATTGTTGCATTTCATGGCACGTAAGACATAGAAAAACCATAAAAATTTGAAATTTTTTGAAAAATGAAATCTGAAAAAAATAGAGTGATCATGTAGTTGCATCCATTTAGATTTGTCTTTAGGATGCATTCACTTAGGATTCACGCATTATTAGTCAAGTACCTCATCCGGTCACACCCACACCCATCCAAGAGACCGGATGACCTATCCAAGAAGTAATCATGTGGCTGTCTGTAAAGTCCGTACATGTCCGTACAGGTGTGTGTTCGGTATGTCCGTACAATTGACAAGGCCGCATGATTATGACAAGCTGCATCAGCCCCATCATTAGATTTCAGAGGCCCATCATTGGAGATGACCATTGGTGGATACAAGTTGAATTCGTCGCCAAAAGATAAACCTTATGGCAATATGATCGTTGCGGAAAGGTGCTTTATACTTTATGGACCACAAGGCCACGTGGTGCCTTATCTTGTAGGTTCATTGTATCTAGCCACTTACCCATCGATGTATCCGTTGTAACCTAGAGTATAGATATGCAAGCTGATGTAACCTACCTCTCTATGGAATGAAAAATAAAACTTCTTCCATTTTCTCTCTGTTCTCCCTCTTTCCGATCTCTCTCTCTCTCCGATCTTTTTCCGTCCGATCACTAGATAGCTTCTGCAAAATTTCCTTCATGGTATCAGAGCCAGGTTGGCTTTGATCCTGGCTTACTTCTATTTTCCATTCGCCTATTCTCTAAAGCTGATATGTTCATCCGTCTCATTCATTTGTTCAGATCTGACTGTACAAAGTCCGCCATTGTTACTCTCGGTTAAAGCTTGGAACTTTAACCATTTTCAAGCCAAAAGATCTGATCTTTCTTCTTGAAACTTCTAAAAACCCCTCTTTCGGACCCTTGAGAGAAGAAAGTCAAAGCCTTTCTCAAGATTCAAGCCAAAGTCCGCAACTTTCTCAAGTTTTTGTCCATACAAAGTTCGCCATTGTTGCTCTCAGTTAAAGCTTGGAACTTTAACCATTTTCAAGCAAAAAAGATCCGATCTTTCTTCTTGAAACTTCTCGAAACCCCTATTTCAGACCCTTCAGAGAGGAAAGTCGAAGCCTTTCTCAAGATTCAAGCCAAAGTCCGCAACTTTCTCAAATTTCCGTCTGTACAAATGGAGACCAAGAAACAGATCCATGTTCTGGTGATTCTCAAGGGTATCAACTACCTTCTCTTGGCTCGAACAGTCAAGACCACTCTCTGTAGCCACAAAGGGTATTGGACCCACGTTGTGAAGAACAAGCCGGTCAAATATGACCCTTCAAGCGAAGAAGAAGACGATTTCGGGGAAGTCCTTGAAGAGGAAGACGAATGGTTCCAAATGGACCAAGTTGTCCTTGATATCATTCGAAACTCCCTGGATCCATACATCCTAGAAGGATACGCCTACTGTGGCACCACCAAGGAGCTTTGGGACACACTTAAGAACGTGTACGGAAATGTCAAATCTCACTCGGGTCTTTGAAGTGAAGAAAGCCCTCATCAACCTCATGCAAGATGAGATGGAGTTCACCGAGTTCTTTGTAAAATACTGATCTCTTTGGGAAGATATGGACATGCTAAGGCCAACAACCATGGATCCAAGAGAGATCCATGAAAGGAATGAACTAGACAAGGTGTTCGGGCTTCTACTCAACATCAAACCCGCCTTCAATGATCTTGTGAAGTCGATCCTCCGCGAAAGCAAGCTTCCGTTTCTAGGCCAAACTTGTGCAATGATCCAAAAAGAACAAAGTTCCAGGCCAAACTTGTGCAATGATCCAAAAAGAACAAAGTTCTATTGGATTAATGGGAGGAAAAGGAAACTTGGGTCTTCTCACAGCTAACAAGGGAAGGTTTAAAGGCAACAAAGCTGAGGATTGCAAGAAGCTTGTTTGTGAGAATTGCAAGAAGAAGGAACATATCAAGGAGAAGTGCTGGCTCCTCCATCCTTACGTCAAGCCTGCAAAGGTCAAGGATCCAAAAGGGAACATTGCTCAAGAAGATCCGGAAGACTCAGTCGATACTCCATCCGAGACACCACGGAAATACGATACTCTCACAGCAGCCTCTTCTTCTTTCCAAGGAGAAACTCTAAAAAGGGCTGACCTTGAGGCTTTGATCAACACCCTTAAGTCACTTAAGGATTCTAGTACTAGTTTCTATACTCATAAACCTTGTAAGCCGGTTATTGTTGATTCGGGAGCGTCTCACCATATGATAAATGACTCTAGGCTAATAAGCAATATAAAACCTGCTGTAGGTAGTGTGATTATAGCTAATGGTGCTAAGGTATCGGTTACTGGTGTAGGGAATTTAGATCTCTTTGATAAGAAGTCAAAGCCTTTTCATTTGCCCGAATTCACCTCTAATCTTGTCTCGGTTAGGAAAGCGACTGTGGATCTTAATTGTTATATCAAATTTGGTCCTAATGATGTTGAGTTTCAGGATATTGAAACCGGAAGCTTGCTTGGAAAAGGAACTATCAAGGAAGGACTCTATGTTCTTGTAAACCGCAACCTCTTATCTCTTTTTAGTTGTAGTGATGTTATGTGTTCAAACTCGGCTGTTGGTAGTTTGAGTAGTTTTGTTTGGCATGCTAGGCTTGGCCACCCTCACACTCGTGGTTTGGAACTAATGTTGCCTAATGTTTCTGTAGACAATTTTGATTGTGAAGATTGTGTTTTGGGCAAACATTGCAAATCGGTTTATCCACCTTCATGTACTCTTTATGAACAATGTTTTGATTTTGTGCATTATGATGTTTGGACTTCACCTTGTTTGTCTAGAGATAATCACAAATATTTTGTTACTTTCATTGATGAGAAATCTAAATATACATGGATAACCTTGATACCATCTAAGGATAGAGTCTTTGATGCATTCAAGAACTTTGAAAGTTACATAACTAATCATTTCAATGTTAAAATGAAGGTGCTAAGAACCGATAATGGAGGAGAGTATATGGGAAAAACGTTTCAAGACCACTTGACAAAACAAGGGATAATACACCAAACGAGCTGTCCATATAATCTTCAGCAAAATGGAGTTGCGGAAAGAAAAAACCGGCATTTGATGGAAGTAACCCGGTCCATGATGTTTCATATGAACGTTCCCAAAAGGTTTTGGGGAGATGCAGTGATGACCGCATGTTACTTAATAAATTGGACAGCAACCAAAGTCCTTAAGAATGCATCTCCATTTGAGGTATTAAACAAGACCAAACTTTCCTTAAATCACTTACGAGTGTTCGGTTGTGTGTGTTTTGTATTAGTACCCGGAGAGCTAAGGAACAAGTTGGAAGCAAGGAGTCGGAAGTGTATGTTTGTAGGATACTCTTCGACTCAAAACGGGTACAAATGTTTTGATCCAAAAATAAGGC
The DNA here is from genome assembly GCA_900406435.1 of Lepidium aucheri. Lineage (NCBI taxonomy): Eukaryota > Viridiplantae > Streptophyta > Magnoliopsida > Brassicales > Brassicaceae > Lepidium > Lepidium aucheri. The sequence continues at coordinate 8,994 of OVBA01002947.1, forward strand.
GGGTCTATGTGTCTCAAGACGTCAAGTTCTTTGAAGAAAAATGGTACTTTGGAGAAAAGAATTGGAGTGAGCTGGAAGAATTGTCCGAGCCATCTCTAGATCGGGCCGCAAGCCTTAAGTTTCTCCATGCCCACCTAGGCGTCCAAACCGAACCAAATGACCAGCGGAATCAGGTCCCAGGATCGAGTGCTTCCGACCCTTCAAGATCACATGCGAACAGTACCAGAGATTGCACCAAAACAAACACCGGATCGCCAAGTGTACCGCAAACTGAAGCACATCCGGACAATACTGATCAGCCTGAGCATTACACTCCGGATATATCACCTGGTGATCCAGCAAACAGCCCGGATGCAAGAACCCAAAGCGATCTAGAAAAGCAGCAAGTATGCGACCCAAACGAACAAACTGAAAAACAAGTGTGTGATCCGGTCCAAGCATCCACCAGTGACACAACATCTAGTCCCATGGGAGCCTCAACACCTCATGGACAGATCCAACCACTTAGGCGGAGTACAAGAATACGCAAAGACCCGTCAACCTGGAAAAACACCCAAGTCTTCTACAATGCTCAAGCCATTGACCATCCGGTTCAAAGGGTATTTTTGTTTGCCATTTTACTGTCTAAGTTTCATGCTTTTCTTGGCAAAATTGAGTTGTATCAGGTTCCAAAAAGCTATGAGGAGGCTAAAAACACCAAAGAATAGATAGATGCGATATCAGATGAAACAAATGCGATGAAGAATAACCATACTTGGGAGGAAGCGGATCTTCCACCGGGGAAGAAGGCTGTCACATCCAAATGGATATTCACCATCAAATACAGAAGCAATGGCGACATTGAGCGGTACAAGGAAAGACTTGTAGCTCGCGGATACACCCAAACATATGGAGTAGACTACACAGACATCTTTGCTCTGGTTGCAAAGCTTCACACGGTAAGAGTTGTCCTTTCTTTAGCTACTAACCTATCTTGGGACTTGTGGCAGATGGATGTCAAGAATGCTTTTCTTCAAGTCCTAGTCTATATGACTCCTCCACCCGGTCTTGAATAAAAGATCACTTCCGGCAAGGTGTTACGGCTAAGAAAGGCAATCTACGGCCTGAAGCAATCCCCAAGAGCATAGTACCATAAGTTGAGCTTCACTCTTTGTGACAGAGGGTTCAAGAAATCTGAGACGGATCACACTCTAGTCACTATGAAGAGTCCAAAAGGTATTGTAGTGGTCGTCATCTATGTTGATGACCTTATCATCTCCGGGGATGCTAAGGAAGGTATATAGGCCACCAAATCCTATCCTCAATCTGTCTTTGCTATTAAAGATCTTGGAGCACTAACATATTTCTTGGGAATTGAAATCTGCCGCACCGAAGATGGCTTAGTTCTTTCTCAAAGAAAGTACACTCTTGATCTACTTTGTGAAATAGGAATGATCGGATGCAAACCAGCCAAGACCCCTCTTGAAGACGCCTACAAGGTCAACCGAAAGGGGGAGAAGAATGACGAACCGTTCGAGGACATTCAACGCTATAGAAGACTCGTTGGTAAGCTCATATACCTGACTATTTCTCGACCTGATCTCTGCTTTGCCGTGAATCAGCTGAGCCAAAACATGCAAACGCCGACACAACATCATTGGACTATGGTGAACGGATCCTCAAATACTTGAAGGGAACCAAAGGCCAAGGTGTATGGATGGGAAAACATGAAAGCTCGGTGATCTCGGGATATTGCAACGCAGATTGGGCGGGAGATAGGAATGACTACAAATCAACAACGGGTTATTGCACCTTTATTGCAAATCAAACTTGGTCTTTCATGAACGGACCAAGCATATAGAAGTGGACTGCCATAAAGTTTGGGAACACAATGAAGAAGGAGTAGTTCTTCCGTGCTACACACCAATTGGAGATCAGTTGGCGGACATCTTCACCAAGGCCGCAAGTTCCAAAGTTTGTGATCACATCTTTAGCAAACTTGGACTTGTGTGCCTCGACGGCCCTTGACTTCATGTCCTCTAAACCCGTGGACTACATACTCTTTTTCCCTCAATAAGGTTTTGTCCCACCGCGTTTTCCTTATTGAGGTTTTTAATGAGGTGTAGGATTCAGGTTTTCCAAACTAAGCCTTCATCCTTACAGCTTAGTTTGAGGGGGAGTATTACTAAACTACCTCATCCGGTCACACCCACACCCATCAAAGAGACCAGATGACCTATCTAAGAAGTAATTATGTGGCTGTCCGTACAGTCCGTACATGTCCATACAGGTGTGTGTGCGGTACATCCGTACAAGTGACAAGGCCGCATGATTATGACAAGCTGCATCAGCCCAATCATTACAAGTCAGAGGCCCATCATTGGCGATGACCGTTTCTGGATACAAGTTTAATTAGGCACCAAAAGATAAACCTTGTCCGCAATATGACCGTTGCGGAAAGGTGCTTTATACTTTATGACCACAAGGCCACGTGGTGCCTTATCTTGTAGGATCATTTTATCTAGCCACTTACCCATTGATGTATCCGGTGTAACCTAGACTATAAATATGCAAGCTGATGTAACCTGCCTGTCTATGGAATGAAAAATAAAACTTCTTCCATTTTCTCTCTATTCTCTCTCTCTCTGATCTCTCTCTCTCCGATCCCTTTCTGTCTGATCACTAAATAGCTTCCGCAAACTTTCCTTCATGCATCCGTACTTGTTTTGTGGGAATGATCTTGATAATGGGCAAAATCTTGTTAAGTTAGCTAAGTAACCATTGTGAATGCTCTTGATTGGTACATAGCCGTTTTGGAAAGTTTTTGGGCGGATCATCGCCTTCGTGAACTTTGCTTGGGTTGTGTTTCGAATAGTTCTAGTTTGATTCCTTTTAAAACTGAACTTAAACTTCCAATTTAGAGCCTAGAGATGCATCAATACCTTCCTTCTGTATATTTTTAGCATGATCCAAAAATGTGTGCTTGGTAAAACCCTCTCAAAAGGTATGTGGAAAAATAAGCTGCCCGCGAAGAACTTAAACCGAGTAAGTGGTAAAGGTGAAGCGCTAGGAAGGATGCGTAAACCTGTAGCCTTACACGTCCGTGTATATCCACTGCTTACTCCATATGCGGGTTGGGGAAGCAACTTGGAAAGAAGCGTAAACCCGTAACCTTTCATGTTTGTGTAAACCACCTTCGGAAAAGCCAAAAGGGCACATAAAAAGAAAAAGAAAAGAAAGAATGAATAATCGGGCAGAAAATGTTTAATGAGAGGGAACCATTTAAGTTGAAAAAATGATCATGCTAAGCTTAGGGAAGTTGAACTATGTACTCGTTGATCTCTAGTCTCTTTTGAAGACCGCACCAAAAAGAAATAAGGAATTAGATTTTGACCTTTAGAGACCAGCTTAGTTGATAGGAATCCATAGGTTGAATGCTATGTTTGAAGATGATTACATTGCGGTTTCCAAAATAATAGAGCCCACGTGTGGATTACGGTTTAGTTTAAGCAAGTTGTTCGTTAGACAAGAAGTTCCCACTTTGTGTGCAGCTTTTTCATCTTAGGTCATTGCACTTGCTTGAGGCCGAGCAAGATCTAAGTTTGGGGGAGCTGATGTGTGTGATTTTTGGTGGTTTTAGAGTCTTATTCTAGGTTTTTCTTTGCATCCATCTAGATAGATTTTCCGTTTACTTAGATCCTTTTAGGTTTGTTTTGCTTTCTTTGCATTTGCATTTGGAGTTTGGAGTTTTATCTAGGAAAATTTGCAGAAAAGGAGCTAAAACTAGAGCTAAGGAAAATTGGATCAGTTACTTGGCGAAAAAGATCGTGCAACCTCGGATCGCTACCTTGCGGATCACAGGGCGAGGACTGCTCAGAACGCTCAAGAAAAGATGCCTTAGTCACCAGCCTCAACCTATCTGTCACGAGGAAAGGTCAATCTCTTCATCACAAGGATTACACTCGGATCATCCACTCAGTCTCAACCCATGAGGACCAAGACAAGAAGCACTCCTCGGTGCCCAAGCTCGCGCAAGGACACCGAGGGCAAGGCTGACAGAATTCCTGGTTGACCGACTTAGGTCGGTTTGACCATTAGGGTTATGCAAATAACCCTATAAATACCTCTAATCACACTCTTATCAATTATCTATTGTTTTAGCTGAAAACTCTCTCTATCTTTTATTGCTTTTATGATTAGCATTGTTTAAGGTACTTTTATGAATATTGATCTTTAATTTATGCTTTAAGTTTATATGATTTAAGTTTATCTTGTCCTTCATCTTTACTTTCTGCAATTTCATTTAAGTTCTTTACGTTTATGCAATCTAGATCATCCATACTCCTCCGCCCTTACTCCATGAGGCGCGAATAGATCCAATTGGATCTCGAGGATAGGGTGATAGGAGGTGAATTTATTTATTCCCTCGCCGTTCTAGCCATGATCTGACCTCCGATCTCTTCTGACTAGGCAAAGCTTAATGCTGATCTCTCCCTGATCAAGAGAGATCTGATTTGGGCTGTGACCTAAGGCTAGCACCTATGATAGCGAAGACCAAGTGCCTTGTTAGTGATAGCTTGATCCTCCAAAGAGAGATCTAGCATGTGGGTCGGCTGTTAGACGAGTTAGGCTTAGCTTAATGCCTCTGATTTGGTCTGATTGCGGAGAGAGCCGTAATGGATCAGCCGATCCGGATAGGGGTCTTCACCGCAAGAGCGGGTCGATCTTATCTAGTCCCGGTCTAGAGATCGCTCAAAAGAGTCCGGCAAGTTGGGATGGCAAGTTTGTCGCCGATCAACCTCCCTATCCTCTAGATCCTTGCTTTTAGTTTAATTTCTATCTTATTGCAATTGTTGTGCTCTGTTTTTATGCTATTTCTTTGTTTTAGTCATTTCCATTCTGTTTTATTTTTGTCATTTTGTGTATTTTATCCTACTCTCCAGCTTGCAAGCTCATCTAAATATCATAATGTATCATTGTGATAGAATGGTAGATTACTTGGACTAGGATCTAGTATTAGATAGGTTGTTTACAAGCATCTCTGAGTATTTGGTTCGACCACTCCATCTACTTACACTATTCTCAATTGATTTGATTCTAGGATAGAAAAACCCTTTTATCAACAACCTCAACACGAGTACGTAGCACTTACCAGTCCTTAGAGTAATGGACAGAGTAGTGTACTCCTTGGGATTTTGCACAACTTTTCCTGGTAAATGACCACTTGTCTTGACAGTGAGGATGATTGCTGGCTTTCTAAGTACTTCTACCTAGAATTAAGAGTCTCAAATTTGCAGTTCAGATCATGATGAGAAGCGTCGATCTTGGTATGCAACTCAGTAAACTTCTTTGTTATCTCAGCTTGTTGTGTAGTCTGACGACCCTTAAGGACAACCTTTGGTGGTTGCTGCTGTTTAGGTGTTGAAGCTTGAAGAACTGCTGGTGCTGGTTGAAAGCTTTGGTGGTATTGCTCCTTAGGAATCCAAGCTCTTGTCTGATTATAGGTGGATACAATTGATCTTGTGGATTAGTCTCATTTGTTCTCCTATAAGACAAGTTCAGATTCTGCTTGTAGTTATTCCAAGGCTTGGGACCCTGATTCTGAACAAAGCCTACTTCTTCAAGTTGGTCTTCCTCCCCTTCTAGAATATGCTCATCTTCACGAGCCTGACCTGATTGGTGTGCACCATCAACAACCTATCCAACTTTTCATGCAGAAGCTTCAGTTCCTTCTTGCTTGGTGGATCGGAATCTGATCTTCCTCTTACACTCCAATCATAGTCCTCACCATACTGCTCACCTGCTTGTGAGAGATTCTCAAGAAGGTCCCCACCATCTTCTATATCATTGTTCAAAAAGTTCTCATGGCTTGCTGTGTCTAACAACATTCTTGATATGATCATGGATAGCCAAGAAGTTCCTCAAGCTAAGGACATCAACAAGTTAAGCTCAAGAGAATGTTCATACATGGAGGAAGTTGTAGCTGATGAAGTGTTGACGGTTCCAACTGGTCCAATGACTCGAACCAGAATGAAGTTATTCAACCAAGCCATCAGAGGACTACTTTCTCACATCCAGACTCACAGTGTACCTCAAGACCAACATACCTTGATGCTTGCCATGAGTATTCAAGAAGACTAGCTTATGGGTGTGTAGTCTAAACTGCACTCTTTTTCCCTTAGTGAGTTTTGTCCCAATTAGTTTTCTCACAAGGTTTTTAATGAGGCATTTGACTACACAAACAAGAGGCCCATTAGTTAGTTTATTATTGGCCCAAATTAATAAAACCCTAGACTCAGATTTCGTGGCCTTTATTCTTCTATTTAAGTCTTTTGCTTCCTTTGTAACAACCATATTTGATATTTCAATTTATAAGGTTTTTTTCTTTATTCTTCTGTTGGTGCGTAATATCCAGCTGAAAATCGAAGTACAGTGTGTCATATCTGAATTTCTTTGAGTCCTAAGGTGTGTCATATGTAGTTATGTGTCAAATTTGGTAATTATATCAAATGCATAAAGGACACATGGTGACCTACATCAAATGCATGAAGAGCACATGGTGGCTTGATGAGCAAGTTGATGAGACTTGGTGAAGACACTTGGAGGTTTGGTGTTGACACTTGGAGGTTTGGATAGCAACTTGATGGTGATCCTTCACTTATAAATAGGTGCTTCACTCTCATTGGTAAATCATCCCAAAACAACAAATTCTCTCTACAATCAAAACTTGTAGCATTCTCTTCTCTCCTTTTGTAATATTTCAAAGAGTGAAATATTAATTCAGTAGTGCTTGGAGGACATAGGCATTTCGGCCGAACCTCGTTAAATTCTAGTGTCTTTCTCTTTCTTTAATTGATTTAGTTTATTTCTTTTAAAATTTGCTTCGCTGCTTCCGCAACAATTGGTATCAGAGCCACGATTTTAGGGAAAAAATTCTATGCTCTGTGCGCCATAGGTATACTACGGTCGGCACATCAGAAAATTTTTCCTTCTTCCGGGTTTTGTTGATTGGCAAATTTATTAAGGAAAAGTTATTGCAATTTTTGAATTGGAGTTGAGATGACAAACCAAGACAAAAATAAACCAACAATGTTGAATGCTTTATCAAGCATTTTATAGAGAGCCGTCAGTGCTAGTCCAAGGTTGATGGTGGAGATTTTCGACGGTAGCGGTCATTTCAGCATGTGGCAAAGTGAAGTTCTAGATGCGCTGTTTCAGCAAGGTCTAGACATTGCAGTTGAAGGAAAGAAACCAGATAGTATGGGAGAGGAAGATTGGAAGAACCTCAATCGTTTGGCATGTGGTACAATCCGGTCATGCTTATCTGGAGAACAGAGTATGTATTCTGCAAAGAGACTTTTGCTAATAAGTTGATGACAACGTTAGAAGAAAAGTTTTTGAAGAAAAAACAGTCAGAATAAGCTTCACATGAAGAAAAGGCTGTTTCGGTTCACCTAAATACCTGGTACCACAACAAATGAGCACATCACCAGCTTTAATCAGCTTGTTGCTGATTTGTTGAACATTGATGTGACTTTTGAAGATGAGGATCTTGCCTTGATGTTGTTGGGATCCCTTCCGGAGGAGTTTGAATTTCTCGAAACAACTCTGCTCCATGGGAAGGCTGCTGTTTCCCTCAGTGAAGTATGTGGAGCCCTATACAGCTATGAACTAAGGAAGAAAGATAAAATGGAAAGCTCAGGTAGAGCTACTGAAGAAGCTTTGATTGCAAGAGAACGTCTGGTTAGCTAGACAAAAGGAATGAAGAAGCAATCAAAGTCGAAAGCCAAGATTCGTAAAGACTAATGCGCTTTCTGTCGGGAAAAAGGGCATTGAAAGAAAGATTGTCCTAAATTGAAAAACAAAGGACAATCCAGTAAAGGAAAAGTTGTTGCAGATTCTAATGTAGCTGAGTATAATGAAGACTCAGACTATTCACTTGCTGATTTGGGTAGAACTAGCTCCTCTACTATTTGGCTATTTGATTCGGGATGCAGCAATCATGTCTCCCAATCGTGAATGGTTTCACGATTTCAAAGAGCAAGAAAATGGAGTAGTCCATACAGAAAATGATTTCCCACTCACCACACATGGGATTGGTTCCATCCGGCTGAGGAATCATGATGGATCAATCAGAACATTAAAGGATGTTCGTTATGTGCCAAGTTATCGAAGAATCTATTCTCATTGGGAACCCTAGAAGAAACAGGTTTCACGTTTCCGGCTGAAGGTGGAGTGATGAAGATATTCTCCGAAGTACAAGTGGTGATGAAAGGAGTTCAAATAAATAATAGGTTGTACCATTATCAAGGTACAACTATTATTGGAACTGCAACAGTCGCATCAAGTGATGAACAGGAATCAGAGGCGACCAAGTTATGGCACATGCGCTTGGGGCATGCTGGTAAAAAATCCTTGAATCAACTTGTGAAACTAGGATCATTGAAAGGCTTGCAGACCAGCAAATTGGATTTCTGTGAGCATTGCGTGAAAGGGAAAAAGACAAGGGTAAAATTCGGAACAACAACCCATGATACTAAAGGTATCTTGGATTATGTTCATTCGGATGTATGGGGACCTTCAAAAACACCGTCATTGGGAGGAAACCACTATTATGTTACCTTTGTTGATGATTTTTCCCCAAAAATATGGGTGTATGCAATGAAGACTAAGGATGAAGTGCTTGGAATTTTCCTTAAGTGGAAAAAGATGATGGAAACTCAAACAGATCGAAAGGTCAAACATCTCCGATCAGACAATGGTGGAGAATACAGGAGTGATCCATTTATGAAGGCATGCGAAGACAGCAGCATTGTCAGACACTTCACAGTTAGGCACACACCACAACAGAATAGAGTGGCATAATGCATGAACCAAACATTGCTTGAGAAAGTTTGGTGTATGTTGTCCAACGCTGGATTAGGCAAGAAATTTTGGGCTGAAGCTGTTGTATATGCGAGTCACCTCATTAATCGCAGTGCTATTCGTGGTAAAATACCATTAGAGAAATGGTTCAAAAATCCTGCTACGGATTATGACTTCTTACATATTTTTGGCTGCACTAGTTATTATCATGTTAAGGAGTCAAACTTGGATCCTCGTGCGAAGAAAGCAATTTCATGGGAATCACATCTGGAGTAAAAGGATATCGTCTTTGGTGCCTTGAGACCAAGAAGATGATCATCAGTAGGGATGTCACCTTTGATGAATCTACCATGTTGGGAAAGGTGACTGTAGAACAGAAGGATGGTACTCCGAATCGGGTGGAGTTGGAAAGAAAGATTAATGTTCCAGCAAATGATGAAGTCGAAACTCCTATGGTAGATGAGGAGTTAAATGAAGAAGAGGTTCAAAGCCAAGAATCTCTACAGCAAAATTAACCAATTATATTGAGAAAGCCAAAGAGAATAACGAGAAAGCCCGCTCGTTATATTGATTAAGTGGCTTATGCATCTCCCATGGCAAGTGATGATATTCCTGCCACTTATAAAGAAGCAGTCGAAAGTTCAAAAGAAGATAAGTGGAGGAATGCCATGGTTGATGAAATGGAATCCTTTCAAAAAAATCAGACATGGAAGTTAGCCAAATTTCCGAAGGGAAAGAAATCAATTGGATGTAAATGGGTATATACAAAGAAAGATTGATTTCCTGACAAGTCAGATGTGCGCTACAAAGCAAGGCTAGTAGCTAAAGGCTATGCTCAAAAGGAGGGGATAGACTACAATGAAGTGTTTTCTCCGGTAGTGAAACACTCTTCTATTCGCCTCTTATTGGCTTTGGTGGCACAGTTGGATATGGAGCTGTTTCAAATAGATGTAAAAACAACATTCCTACATGGAGACTTGAAGGAGGAAATTAATATGGCACAACCTGATAGATTTAAGGTTGCCGGAAAACAAGACATGGTTTGTAAGCTTGAAAAATTGTTGTACGGAATGAAGCAATCCCCAAGGCAATGGTACAAGCGATTTGACAAGTTCATGTTGAGGCAAAAGTACACAAGAAGCAAGTATGCTCATTGTGTGTATTTGCGCAAACTGCAAGATGGGTCTTTTATATATCTTCTTCTTTATGTTGATGATATGCTAGTAGCTTCCAAGAACAAAAAGGAGATTGAGAAGTTAAAAGCTCAATTAAATGGTGAATTTGAAATAAAGGATCTTGGTGAAGCAAAGAAGATTCTTGGCATGGAGATAAGTAGAGATAGGAAGTTGGGAACACTTCGACTAACTCAAAGGAATATCTGAGAAGGGTACTTCAACGTTTTGGCATACATGATGAGTCAAAAACCTGTTAGTACACCACTTGCTTCCCATTTCAAACTCAGTGCAGAGTTATCTCCAAAAGATGCAACTGAAAGAGCATATATATCTAAAGTTCCATATGTAAGTGTAGTTGGAAGCTTAATATATGCTATGGTGTGTACGAGGCTTGATATTTCATATGTAGTTGGGGTTGTGAGTAGGTATATGCATAATCCTGGAAAGGAGCATTGGCAAGCAGTAAAATGGGTATTACGGTACATTCTGAACACCGTAGATGTTGGTTTGGTATTTCAGCAAGACCAAGGTGGTTAATATGTGGTTGGATATTGTGATTCCAACTATGCTGGTGATCTGGCTAAACGTCAATCAACTACTGGCTATGTGTTTACTTTGGCAAAAGTGCCAATATGTTGGAGGTCTACATTACAGTCAATGGTTGCTTTGTCTACAACAGAGGCAGAGTATATGACTTTGATAAAGGCTGTAAAAGAGGCAATTTGGCTTCAAGGGTTGCTTGGTGAATTAGGGATTCAATATAAGCATATAAAGGTGCATTGTGATAGTCAGAGTGCTATCATGTTAGCAAAGAATCAAGTCTACCATGCAAGGACGAAGCACATCGATGTTCGTTACCACTTTATACGAGAGATTATCGAAGAAGGTGGAGTTGTGGTCCAGAAGATTCATACCACTAAAAATCCAGCTGATATGTTGACGAAAACAGTAACTTTAATCAAGTTTGAACATTGTTTGAATTTGATTAATATTGTCAAAAGTTGAAGACTGCATATATGAGCACTACTAAGAATGAGAGATTTGAAAACATGAAATTTGACAAGGTGGAGATTTGTAGATATGTGTCAAATTTGGTAATTATATCAAATGCATGAAGGACACATGGTGACCGACATCAAATGCATGAATAACACATGGTGGCTTTATGAGCAAGTTGATAAGGCTTGGTGAAGACACTTGGAGGTTTGGTGTTGACACTTGGAGGTTTGGTGTTGACACTTGATGGTGATCCTTCACCTATAAATAGGTGCTTCACTCTCATTTGTAAATCATCCCAAAACAACAAGTTCTCTCTACAATCAAAACTTGTAGCATTCTCTTCTCTCCTTTTGTAATATTTCAAAGAGTGAAATATTAATTTGGTAATGCTTGGAGGACGTAGGCATTTCAGCCGAACCTCATTAAATTCTAGTGTCTTACTCTTGCTTTAATTGCTTTAGTTTATTTCTTTTAAAATTTGCTTCGTTGCTTCCGCAACATCATATCCAAAGGCTCGTTGGTGCTGTAGCAAAATAGTCTTCTCTATTGTGTTGCCAGCCAATCTATCCATCCTCTGTCATTCGAGTTCTCAACATCTCAAGTTCGATCCAAGGAGGTTCACATTAAGTGGTATGAGAGCAAGAAATTGAAGTTGAGTTTTCGATCTCTGTCCTTTTGTTTTTTCTGTTTTCTTAATTTAATTATCTTCATCATAGATTTTATCTTGTGCTTTGTCTATCCGTCAGCAGTTATGTCCTTAATTAAGTTTAATAGGTTGTTAGTTTCAATTATTATTTGGGTGGCTAGGTTAATTTCGGCTGCTGGAACTTGCAGAAAACAAAAAAAGAAAACCCTAGAATTTTAGGATAATCGAATTTGCCTCTTTTTCAAGTTTTCCTTTTTTTTGTTTCAGTTTCCTTTTCCCTTTGAATTTCCTTTTTTTTAGAACTAGTTACTGCCTTTATTTTGTGTTGTGTTTTCAGGAACAATGGGTGAGGAGGAAGCAGAAACAAGTAACTCAATCAACAACAAACTCCTTATAGAGGCCTTGACAGCAAACATGGAGCGATTAATGAATGCTAAGTTCGAGGCTTTTAGACAAGAGATTAAATCCTCTTCAGAACGAGGTTCTAGTATAGGAAGAAGACCAACAAATCGACCCAGACAGCATACTGAAGACTTTGGATCAAGACAAGATCCATTAGCTGCAGAATACTATAGTACAGGACGGGACTTAAGTGATAACAGCCAGAGAAGTGGTAGACGCCAAAGAGGGATTAGGCAACATACTCATGATCAGTTGCAAGGGATTAAACTTCGAATACCAACATTCTATGGAAAGAATGACCCTGATGCGTATCTAGATTGGGAGAAAAAAGATAGAACTTGTGTTTGATTGTCAAATACATTCTGAAGCCAACAAGGTGAGAGTGGCTGCCACCGAGTTTAGTGACTATGCACTTAATTGGTGAGATCAGATTGTAACTTCCAGGCGACGTAATGGAGAGGAGCCCAATAACACTTGGGATATAAATGAAAACGCTAATGAGGAGGCATTTGTCCCTAGTCATTACCATAGAGAACTCCATCATAAGCTAAGGAGATTAAGCCAAGGAAGCAGGTCGGTTGAGGAGTACTTTCAGGAGATGGAGACTATGATGATCCGAGCAGATATGCATGAGGATAGAGAAGCCACCATGGATAGATTTTTAGGTGGGCTCAACGGAGATAGTCAAGAAAGAATGGAGATGGAGCGTTATGAGAGTCTTGAGTAGATGCTTCATAAGGCAGCGTTGATTGAACAGCAGCTCAAGAGGAAGAGATCTAGCATAGTCGGTTTTGAAAGCCTTGGGTCGACAAAGATACACTATCAAAGAGAAGACAAACCTACCCACTCTAAGGAGTATAACACAGCCAATGTGACAAAGGGAAGTGAGAAACCAAGTTCTTCAACACCTCTATCGAAAAACAGACCAGCAGGAGCACCAACCAGACCTCGAGATGTCAAGTGTTACAAGTGCCAATGAATGGGTCATTATGTTAATGCATGTCCAAACAAGAGAGTAATGGTTATAAGAGCAAGTGGAGAACTTGAATCAGAAGATGAGCCACTAGTTTCAACACAATATGAGGAAGAGATAGAGTAACCTGTCATTGGGAATCTCCTATTAGCAAGAAGAGCTTGAAGTGTGCAACCTAAACCAGAGGAAGAAGAGCAACGACAAAACCTATTCCACACAAGATGTTTGGTTCAAGGAAAGATCTGCAGCCTGATCATTGATGGACGAAGCTGCACCAATGTAGCAAGCGAGATCATGGAAAAGAAGCTTGGTATGACTACTACAAAGCATCCTCATCCTTATAAGCTGCAGTGGCTGAACGAAAGTGGAGAGCTAGGTGTAACTGATCAGCTTTTGGTTCCTTTATCGATTGGCAAATATGAGGATGAGATCCTATGTGATATACTACCTATGGAAGGTAGTCACATACTTTTGGGAAGGCAAGGCAATAAGATCAACGAGTAATACATGACGGATTCACCAATCGTCATATATTTGAGCATAAGGGCGGAAAAACAATTCTTGTTCCTCAAACACCGCGAGAAGTCTATGAGGATCAGAAGCATCTTCAAGCTAAACCAGAACCAAAACCCAAGCACAAGAACTTCTATGTCGAAGCAAAGGTAGTAAAACATGCTTTGTTTACTAAATGCCCCATCATGTTATTTGTTTACAAAGAAGCTCTAACTTGTTTAGCTAACACTCCACCGGTTTGTCCGAGTGAAGTCCAAGATCTTTTGCAGGATTTTAGTGATGTCTTTTCAGATGAGACACCTCCCAATTCGTGGGATTGAACATCAAATAGATCTTGTCCCACGAGCATCACTACCAAACCGTCCAGCCTATATAACTAATCCGGTGGACACAAAGGAGTTACAGAAACAAGTAGACGAACTCCTAGCTAAGGGATACATTCGTGAGAGCCTCAGTCCTTGTGATGTACCAATTCTTTGGTGCCTAAAAAGGATGGAAGCTAGATGATGTGTGTCGATTGCAGAGCCATCAATAATATCACTGTAAAGTATCGACACCCTATTCCTAGGTTAGATGATATGTTAGATGAGCTGCATGGATCCATTATATTTTCTAATATCGATCTTAAGAGTGGATACCGTCAGATTAGGATGAAAGAAGGAGATGAGTGGAAAACTGCATTTAAAATGAAGCATGGGTTGTATGAATAGCTTGTTATGCTATTTGGTCTTACAAATTCACCTAGTACCGTCATGAGGCTAATGAACCATATACTGAGAGCATTCATTGGCATATTTGTGTAGTCTATTTTGATGACATCCTTATTTACAGCAGGCACATATCTGATCATATAGAGCATTTGCATTCAGTTTTGCAAACTCTTAGAAAGGAGAAGCTGTATGCTAATCTCAAGAAGTGTACTTTCTGTGCGTATAACCTTGTTTTCCTAGGCTTTGTGATTAGTGCAGATGGAATCAAAATTGATGAAGAAAAGGTGAAGGCAATCAGGGATTGGCCGAGTCCTAAAACCGTTGGAGAAGTGCGCAGCTTCCATGGATTGGCCGGGATCTATATATGATTTGTGAAGGACTTTAGCACATTAGTAGCTCCACTCATTAAAGTGATAAGAAGGTCGTGGGCTTCAAATGAGGGGTTCAACAAGAAGAAGCATTCAACAGCTTAAAAAGAAGCTTACCAATGCACCAGTTCTTATCCTACCAGATTTCTTTATAACTTTTGAGATTGATTGGGATGCTTCTGGTGTAGGTATAGGTGCATTTCTAATGCAAGAGAAAAAGCCCATAGCTTACTTTAGCGAAAAATTGGGAGGAGCCACACTCAACTATGCAACCTATGACAAGGAGTTGTATGCACTGGTTCGAGCTCTTCAAACATGGCAGCATTATCTATGGCCAGAGGAGTTTGTTATACATACTGATCACCTATCTCTCAAGTACCTTAAAGGCCATCAAAAGCTCAACAAGAGGCATGCTCGTTGGATGGAGTTTATAGAAACTTTCTCATATGTTATAAAGTACAAATAAGCTAAAGAAGATGTGGTTACTGATGCACTCTCTCAAAGGCACACTCTCCTTTCCACTTTGGGAGTTAAGTTGTTGGGATTTGAACATCTTAAGGAGCTTTATGAAACTGACAAAGACTTTAAGGAGCTTTATGAAACTGACAAAGACTTTAAGGATACCTTCAAGTCGTGTGCTAAGTTTACTCCAGGAAAGTTCTATAGACAAGACATACTTCTATTCTATGAAAATCGCATATGTATTCCTCACAGCTCTATTCGAGAATTGCTAGTTAGAGAAGTACATGGTGGAGGCTTGATGGCCCATTTTGGTATTGCCAAAACTCTTATAATCATGCAGGATTATTTCTATTGCCCACACTTGAAGAAAGATGTAGAAAGAGTGTGCAATCTATGTGTTAATTGCAAAGACGCTAAGTCTAAGGTTCAGCCTAACGGTTTGTATACTTCTCTCCCTATCCCAATGAATCCTTGGACTGATATTTCTATGGATTTTGTGATAGGATTTCCTAGGACTAGGACAGGTAAGGATTCGATATTTGTTGTGGTTGATAGGTTTTCTAAAATGTCGCATTTCATAACATGTCATAAAACTGATGATGCATTGAACATTGCTAATCCGTTCTTTAGGGAAATTGTTAGATTGCATGGTATGCCTAGGACTATTATTTCAGATAAATATACTAAGTTCCTTAGTCACTTTTGGAAAACCCTATGGTCTAAGCTAGGTACTAAACTCTAGATTTCAACCACGTGTTATCCACAAACTGATGGTCAAACCAAAGTATTCTATTGGACCTTGTCTACTCTTCTGCGTGCCATAATAAAGAAAAATCTGAAAACTTGGGAGGAATATTTACCTCATGTCAAGTTTGCATATGATCATGCCATGCATTTTGCAACCAAATTCTCTCCCTTTCAAATTGTTTATGGACTTAATCCTATTTCTCCATTAGACTTGATCCCTTTGTCTTTAAGTGAAAGAATAAGTGCAGATGGCAAGAAGAAAGCAGAATTGGTGAAGCAAATCCATGAGAAAGCTAGAANCGAAGAAAGAACCATATCGTATGCCAAATATGCCAACAAAGGATGACACAAGCTAGTGTTTAAGGAAGGAGATTTGGTGTGGATTCACTTATGAAAGGAGCGTTTTCCAGCTAAACGGAAGTCTAAACTCATGCCTAGAATTGATGGACCATTTGCTGTAACAAAGCAGATCAGTGAGAACGCCTACCAGATTGATCTCCAAGGTAAGTACAATGTCAGTACTAGTTTCAATGTGCCTGATTTAGTACCACTTATCGCAGATGAAACAGATTTGAGGACAAAACCTGCTCAAGAGAGAGGGGATGATGTGATCATGGATAGCCAAGACTTTAGTCAACCTAATTACAACAATAAGTTAAGCTCGAGTGAAGGTACATACATGGAGGAAGTTGTAGCTGATAAAGTGTTGACGGTTCCAACTGGTCCAGTGACTCAAACCATAATAAAGTTATTCAACCAAGCCATCGGAGGGCTACTTTCTCACATCCAGACTCACAGTGTACCTCAAGACCAACTGACCTTGATGCTTGCCATGAGTATTCAAGAAGACTAGCTTATGGGTGTGTAGTCCAAACTGCACTATTTTTCCCTTAATGAGTTTTGTCCCAATGGGTTTTCTCACAAGGTTTTTAATGAGGCATTTGGGATACACAAACAAGAGACCCATTAATTAGTTTATTTTCGGTCCAACTTAATAAAACCCTAGACTCAGATTTTGTGGCCTCTATTTTTCTATATAAGTCTTTTGCTTCCTTTGTAACAAGACAACCAATTTCGATATTTCAACTCATAAGGGTTTTTTTCTTTAATCTCTGTTTGTTTGTAATATCTAGCTGAAAATCGAAGTTCAGTGTGTCATATCCGAATTTCTTTGAGTCCAAAGGTGTGTCATATCCAAAGGCTTGTTGGTGCTGCAGCAAAATCGCCTCCTCTATTGTGTTGCCAGCCAATCTATCCATCCTATCTCATTCGAGTTCTCAACATCTCAAGTTCAATACAAAGAGGTTCACATTAATTATGATCCTTTGGTGAATGCCTCCATAGACTGTGTTTAGAAGTGTCTTTGTGCTGAAACCATGATGGGGACATTAGGATTGGTAAGTCTTGTACCTTTTTGGTGTTGTTATGTACAAAATCAGAGATAGAGTTCCTCAGTTTGGCCGTCCTCGTTATGGAGAAGAATTTGGCAAGAAAAGCCTTCTTGTATTCGGCCCAAGAAGTAATCATGGCTGTGGGAAGATGCTTCTCTTAGATATGTGCCTTGTCTCCAAACTCATCTAAATGGTCCAATGGATCTTCATCCAAACTCCGCTTGAATGCATCATCACTCACGCCATTGATCTTTATCAACCCACATAGCTGCTCAAAATCATCTAAATTGTCCAGTTGGTCTCTAGAAGGAAGACCATGAACCTTATTGTTCTGAACCATTGTGATAAGACTTCCGTTGATCTCAAAATTTTTGTTGGATATGGGTGGAGGAAGGATCCTATATCGCTGAGTATGGATGCTCGGTGCATCACCAACTCCATTAGATCTAGCCTGCGAGCTTGGGGCCTGGCTACATTAGGTACAGGGGGGAGGAGCTGTGGCATTAGCACCATCATTAGAACCTTAAGGAGTTGTGTTGTCTTCCCTATTGATCTGAACTAAGCTATCAACTTGGATCCTTTCTCTCTGCTCTCTAAGTTCTCTAGGGAGCAATTGAATGTTGTCTAAATATCTGAGCAACTTCTGGTTTCCCTTTGATCTTTTATGCATCAAACCTAAAACACCAACTCAGAAAGCAGATCTCGACTCACAGGAGTCAAGCTATAGTGATGAGTTCTGGAGAAAACGCAATAAAATGCAGGCCTCGCGGTAGGTACTATGAGTTCCAACTTCGAGCTCCCCTGTAACACACCAAAAACAGAGAAAACAAGCTAGTAACACCTGTTTCACGAGGAGTAACCGGAACTTAGTGTCATGAGATCCAAATATCCGAATGTAACAAAAAATACACCCCGTTGGCAACGGTGCCAATTTGATAACAAGATTTTTAAGGTCAAGCTATCAAATCCTACTAAACTAGGACAATCAATGCAACATAAAAGGTTATCAAACCGAAGGGTGTTATTGCTAGCACTCATAACTCATATGATCAGTTCTAATCCAAGCCAAATTCAATTAAAGGATTCTGTCACAATCACTATGTACAAGAAAAAATCAGAGCAATATATAAAAAATAGAGCAATAGACTAAAAACAGAGTAGGAAATAAAAATATCAATAGGCGAATAAATGGGTATGTGAGGAGGCTGGGCTAATTGAATACAACTTAACTACGGTTCCCTATACTTGTTTGACAATCTATTAAGGTGATCTCTAGGCAATAGGTTCAAGCAATCAATATATCAACATCATTCTCATGAGTATTAAACACAATCCAGATCTGACCTGACCCAAATCTCTTAGGCGATCTAAATCTAGATTGGCATTAAGAATCAAACTAAAGTAGTCAACTACTCTGAAAGCTACCAAACTATTGGGTTAGAGAAGTTAATCCCAATTCTATGTTCAGTGAAGCATTTAGTCGAACACCTTGTGGGTGCAGAATGCAAACATCAAATCGCAAGTGCTCAGATTGAAATTAGCATTAAGAAAAGCTAGAAATGGAGAGATCTAAGCATGAACTACTCAAACAAGAGAGGAGAAACCTAGATCAGCCATAATCTAACCTATCTCCTCACAAAACCCTAAGGAATCTACCCACTAATCATGGTAAATTGCATAAAGCCAGAAAATGAAATGAAAGACATGAATAAAAAGGCAAAAGGAAATGATAAACAAAAGCAAAATGAAGAAATCTTATTAATTAATAGAACAATCAAGGATCTAGCATAAAAGTAGCAAGGACTTAAGGAAAAGAGCGAAAAGACTACTTGGAATTCAGCGACAAAAGGAAATAAAACGTGTTCTCGTGTTGCCCATATACATAACCTAGAAAAGTCAACTCGGACTAAAAAGTCAACAAAATGGAAGTGTAGACAGAGAAATCGAAGGGGGAGCTTCAATTCTTGGGGTAGAGTTGTGCTCTTCATCACCTTCCTTACATAGCTCGTAGGTGTATGCTGAAGTCAGGGTCTCGAGTTGGGTACTTAGTCTGTGCAACCTTCATCTCCATGAGAACTCACAGCCGTCTAGTCAAGGCCTAGCTTCGAGTTGTGCTCGAACTCATCCTTGAGTTTACACCTTCACTTCTAGCTTCGAGCTTTGACTTCGAGTTGGTCAGTTTTTGTCCTTAGCCGCATACTTTGATTACTCCTTGGTCAGTAATGTATTCAGATTGCTCCAAAACGCTCCAAAATACCTAGAAATTGCTTCAAAATAATATGTATGCAATTCTAATGCAATGTATGGAAAATAAACCTAAGAGGACTCTAATGTGATGCAAATGCTATAATATGGATGAGAATACACTAAATAATGCCTCTAAAATATGCTAAAATGTAGACATATCACTCCATTAGTTTACAGATGGAATCATTATAAAATAGGCATCACTTAAGCGATTAACAAGGGTTTCAAAGAAAAGTTTGGCTTAAAGGTAGGGAAATCATTGTTAATGGAACCTACCATTTGGACTAACAAGAGTGATAAATGGGGAAAGATAGTCCAAATGTGTATATGGTTACAATGGTTCTGCATCTAGATGCCATAAGTGAGTGAATTAATGCCCAAGTTATGTTCAATAAAATCACGATTGGCATCAAATAAAGCAAGCATTCACTAACAAGGTCATTCTAATCATTAAGGTAAGCTCCCATTTAGGCAATATCATCATTATTACCGATGTAATGCAATGCATTCCTAAATGAATGTAGGCTCAAATACTAAACAAATGCAAGTAAAAAGGAAAATGTTTTAGTTTTTTTGTGGTTTTCTGTTTTTTTGGCTCTTTCAGTTTTTATGCAATAGAATAACTCAAAAAAAGAAAACCAAACAACTCAAAGAATTACTAGAAACCGGTTCCCTCCCCCGAACTTACTTCTCACCGTCTCGGTGAGAAAGCAAAACAAAGAAAAATGGCCCTAACAAATCAAAGCAAAATATAGGAAGAAAAAGGAAGAATATGTACAAGTTAATGAAATTGGTACCGTGACTAGTGAGCTCCATCGCTGAAGCTTTGATCAACATAAGCTTTTTCGTTCAACTTGTCCCATTCGTCTCGCTTATTCTCTACCATTATCCCATTGGACTCATAACCCAGAATTTGCCTTATCTTCCGTTCCAACCAATCAAGCTTATTCTTAGCCATCTTTGTCACACGCCGGTGGAACTTAAGAATGGAGTGTAAGGTCTTCTCTCATTGCGTGGCTGGTTTGAAGTCATAGCAAGATTTTTCGGTCTATGCAATCAAATCATAGTAGGGTAATGGTAAGTAGATGGATGTGTCGAACCAATACTCAGTTATGCATGTAAACAACTTATGTAGTACTAGATTCTAGTTCAGATAACCTACCGATATGTCACAAAGATAGGTCTTATTTCTAACAAGCTTTCAAACTAGCACAAAGGACAAAATACACTACGAGACAAAATAGAAACAGAACAAAACATTCAAAAACAGAGAATTGATCATAAAACAGAGCAAGATAATGACAATGGATAAATCTAGGGTAATAAACATGAATCTAGAGGATAGGAGGTGATTGATCGGCGGTAAACTCGCGATCCAACCGCGCCAAGCTATATATGGTGATATCTAGACCGAGACAAGCTAGATCCACCCATTCTCATGGTGAAGACCCCTTTCCGATCCGGCTGATCCATTACGACACTAGCCGCGATCATGCCGGATCAAAAACCTAAAGTCCAGCCCAATACATCTAATGAATCAATCCACATGCTAGATCTCTCCTCGGTGGATCAATACCATCTCTCATATGACACTTGGTCTCCGATTCCCTTAGCGCTAGCTTTGGGTTTCAGCCCAAATCAGATCTCTCTTGATCAGGGAGAGATCGGCCTTAAGCTTGGTCAAATGAAAAGAGATCGGATCTATTTCATGTTCGCTAGGCGAGTGGGTCAGAGATTTCACCTCCGATTTCCCTATCCTCGAGATCCACAAGGATCTATTCACTTATCATGATTTGAGAGTGGAGGATCAAAGGAGGTTTCATCCTCATAAACATAAACAACAATAAGAAAATAAACAGCAGAAAGTAATGATGAGGATTAAATAAACTTAATGCATTAAACTTCCAAAATGATTCAACAAAGTACCTTAAACAATCTTAAAGAAAGCAACAACGAAAATTAGAGAGTTTCTTTTGCTAAAACATCAGATAATTAAAGGTATTTATAGGGTTAATTGCATAACCCTAATGATCAAACCGACCTAAGTCAGTTAACTAGAATTCTTATCCTCGCTGTCACTTGGCTAGCTTGGACACCGAGGAGTGATCTTTAATCTGTCCTCACAGGCTGAGGCCGTGTGGAATAGTCCGAGTGTGATAAGTTGATTCTCCCTCGCGGTAGATAGATTGAGGCTGGCGACTGAGGTTTTGTTCCGTTAGCGATCCAAGCAATCCTCACCCTGCGTATCGCGAGGCAGCGATCTGAGTCTGAGCAACTCCTTTTCCGTAGCAGCTGGTTCGAGTAGCTTTAGCTCCATTTTAAGCTCCTTTTTGCTCCTTTTCCTAGAAAAACTCCAAAACTCCAAATGCACATGCAAAAAGTGCAACACTAACCTAAATGGACCGGAATGCATGGAAAACCTATCTAGTCGGATGAAAACACACCTAAAATAGGGCTCTAAAACCGTTAAAATCACACTCATCAGCTCCCCCA
>OVBA01002948.1:0-11532 GCA_900406435.1 Lepidium aucheri
GAAAATATGTGTTAATAATAACATAAATAAAAATTGGAAAATATATTTACAAATTTAAATTTTTTAGGGAAATGAAAGAAATACATTAATGGTTTGTTTAAGTTCTTGAATAGTTTTTTTAGGAAGATCAATATTCAGTCTTTTGGTTTCTTTCCCATTAGAATTAGTGATAATCATTGGATGAACATGATCCAAGTGACCTATTACATCTGCATAAAAAATTTCGTTATTACCATCAAAAAAATTTAAAACATGTATAAATATATTAAATATTACATAATAATTTAAACATAATTAGTAAAGTTTAATTATAATTTAACCATTAAGAATAAATTAAAACATAAAATTTAAAATAATATAGATTAGGTAATTATCGTCAAGATTTTCGGCAAGCAATTCATTGTAAACAATAAATTGTAAGCCAAGTAAATTACCTGACAACGGATCAGTGGCACATACAGAAGTAGTGTAGACGAAATACACCTTGAACTTGTGAATAGTGATCTTGAACGTACCAGTAGATGGACTTACTATGAAGTTACTAATTATCTTAGTATCTCCCTCTTATAGGAAATGTTCAAACTTACCAATAAATTCTTTTTTGATAGTGTCATGTATTGTAGAACCCTAGTTTATTTTTAAAATGTTAGTGAATAATAAAATTATATTTAAATGCATTGTATATCAAAACTTACTTGATCATCAATTAAAACTAACTCTATGATCTGACCATCCTCCTTAGTAAAGACCTTCTAGAGACGGATGATTTTGACTCTTATCCTCCAATGAAAGTTAAGTGATTTGATAGCTGAAAGAGAATTAAAAACCATTTTTTTGCCTCAATCGATTTTTTGAAATTAATGTTTTTTTGTTTTGTGTATCGAGAACTACTTCATCAACAACATATATATATTTGATCCTTCCTAAACAATCGTAAACATAAACATGATAATTTACATATTATAATCACAAATTTTGGCATAATTTGGTAATTTTTGGAATTAATTATAACAGAGAAGAAAATGATAATCTCGGAGTAATTTTGGCGATACACTCATTTACTAATGAATATTTTCGGAATTTATGTGGTAATTTAGGAATAATTTCGGGAGAGAAGAATATCGTAATCTCAGAGTAATTTCGACGATACACTCATTAACTTATGAATATTTTTGGAATAATAGAAATAGTTTTGGTAATACACTCATTAACTAATAAGCTTATTGCCGAAATTAATGTATAATTTCAGAATTTATTTATGTAATAATTTTGGGTAATAATGTTTATGTTTATATATATTTTCTTTAATATAAGCATAAACATAGTAGTTATTACAATTCCATTAATTATAGGAATAATAAGAAGGAAAGAAGAATATCGTAATTTTGAAATAGATCGGAAGAATATTTTGCTTGATTGCTTCGAAAATATTATTGTTTCCGTAAAAGATGATATTTCTCTCTCGGAATAATCTAATTTTTAAAATGTGTTTTCGAATTTTACTCATAATATTTCAAATTTTTTGATCTTAATATTCGTCATTAATACAGAATCAACCTAAATTAATACAGAATCAAACTAATAAATATTTTCGGGATTATAGGAATAATTTCGGCAATAAACTCATTAAATAATGAATAATTTCGGATACAAATTTATTATCATAATATTCCGACAAAATATTCCGACATTTATGATTATAATATTCGTCATTAATATAGAATCAACACAAAATAATAGAGAATCAATTTTGGATTTCTCCAAAATACCCTAAAAAATCGGAAAAGGAATGATTTTTCAAGTAATTAAGTGATCTTTTCAAGGGCAATTCTAAAAATTGTTATCATTTTATTATATAAGAGATATAAATGCATGAAATGTGAGTCACAATGATTCACTAAAAATATACGAGATAGTTGTTTAGGTGATTAGAGAGTGAAAGCTTGGCAAAGAGTAATTAAGATGAAGTCTTCTACTATCTCTTGCATGATCTTTCTCCTCCTCCTCCTTATGTTTTCGTTTCATTGTGATGAAGCTATTGCCCGCAGTGTATGTAAAAGTGAGCTTTTTCCTTTCTGAATATTTCCAATCTTTAACCCATCCTTATGTTCCTTTTTAATTACTAACTAGGATTATATCCACGCGTGGGATTTGATTATTTTCTTCAACATCTGTTCATTTGGTTTTTAGTTTTGTGTTATATTTTAAATATTGTTTTCGAGATGTTGTTCTAGTTTTGCCAAAATTCGAACCGAAATCAACAAAAATTTAAAGAATCGGACCCGAACTGAATCCGAGAAAATACTCCAATGGATCATAAATTTATATATTTTTAAAAATATACTCAAATCCAAACTAGAACCAATCAAAAACCAAATTTTAGAGTTTTTCTATTAAATCTTTATTAATTTTTATATAAAAATACTCGAACCGAACTCGATCTATACCAAATCAAACTCTATCCGAGATATAAAAATATACGAATAAATCTTAAGTCAAAATAACAAGAATACCGAATTAGATAAACCGAATCTGAATAAACAAGAATGTGTCCTAAATCTAGGTACCCAATAAATCGAATCCAAAACAAACTAGAACCGAATCAATAAATGAATTGGTATCCAATATTTTTCTTAATTAAATTTTAGGTTTTTTGTAACTTTTTAAATAAAATTTTATTAATTTTGAATTTTATATTTAAATTTGAAACAAAACTCATTTAATCCTATTTATAAGTGTTCTGAACATTAAGTTAATTTATCATATAGTTTAATACACGTTCAAAATGAAAGTGTCTACCGCTTTAATATATAAGATACAATATATGTGTGTCGACAGTATTATAAGAGAAATTTGCAGAAAATGCTACAAACCATTACCATTATTTGGAAAATGTCACTACTTTTCCAATTTTGTTTGTTGTGTGGTCTTAACCATGGGTAACACTCAAAGCCGAAGATCCTGAGCTTCTCGTAATTGGGTGATTGCTGAAACAGTTTTTGATATGGAGATATCATGGAGAGTACCGGAGTTGGCATTCGGTAATTAGATAAACCAAAGCCGCAAGAACATAAGACTATAGTGTCTTTGACATCGATGATTGAGAGAGAAGAGTAAGGCTTCTTTCCACGTTGTGACGGTGTTTTCTCCCACAGAGATTGTTATGCTGCGGTGTGTGAGGTGGTGATGTGATATATGTGAATATTTGGCTAGTTATCATTGACATTTTGCATTATTCTCATTCATATAGGATCATTTGATCTCATTTTAGATACCATTTTGTATATTTCATGCAGTAGAGCTTAGTATCATACATTTACATATTTTCTTCCTTTTGGTCTATTTAGGAGGATTAAAGCCAATTCTTGGAGGTGTGGAAGCAAATGACTGAATTCTAAAAGTAAGGAAACATAAAACCGAGGCGAGAAGCCTCCAGAAAGAATTTTTGAGTACCAATCGTCAAATATGATCGAGAAAATAGACCAAAACAGTTTTCAACAATAATTCTTGGGGAGGTGGTTGTGAAAATTACACAGAAGGAAATTCGGAGCACCCAGTCGTGAAAAATGGTCGTGAATCCTGGCCAGAAAGATTTTTACATTTGTTATGACCCTGTTTGTCCCGGATCGATCCGATTCCAGTTTTAAACATTAAAACCCACATATTTCGGGTTTTTTTGAGACATGTTTCAATCCTTAAAAAAAATTGAGCCACTTGAGAGAGAGGGAGGAGAATAGTTGGAGACCCTTTTCGAGATGATGATCTTTGGGTCATCATCTCCCGTACATTGAAATTTCTTTGTCTTATCTCTTATCCTTTTCATTATATTTATGATTTCGTTTATGGTTAATTTCTTGTCTTGCTTCATGTCTTTGATATTTGAGTAGTAAAGTGATTGGTTGATGGTTAGATAGATCTTAAGATTTGATGGTTGAATATTGATCTTATATTGATATATCTTTAGATTCTTTCATTAAAGGTGTTCATAAAGCTAGATTTAACTTGATCACTTGAATCTAGATGCTAGGACTTTTTCAGCTTGGAAGGTGTTTTTGAAAATTCTCAAATGACTTTTTTGTGAGCTAAGATTCCCTATCCTTTGGAAGATGAAGTTAGGGTGTTTAGTGGTCTTAGTGAGCTTGTGTTTATTATTTACTGATCTTTAAATTTTTAAATGGAAATTTAGCTAGATTCATTGATTGATGAAGGGATTCAATGCCATGGAAGTGGGTTAGTCTATTTAGTGTCTTGCCTAAAACCTATTGCCAGTTTGTGATTTGTTTTTCTTTAGTTTGCTTGTTACTTGTTTTAATTTGGTTTCTTAGTTTGAGTCTT
Organism: Lepidium aucheri; assembly: GCA_900406435.1. Classification (NCBI taxonomy): domain Eukaryota; kingdom Viridiplantae; phylum Streptophyta; class Magnoliopsida; order Brassicales; family Brassicaceae; genus Lepidium; species Lepidium aucheri. The sequence continues at coordinate 4,336 of OVBA01002948.1, forward strand.
GTTTGCTTATAGTTTGTGTTGAGTGGGTTTAGTTTATCGAATTACCCTATCTATTGCTATAGCTTAAGTCCAAATTCTTGCAATCCTAGTGTGTTGATTCTAGATTCTTTGTGGATTTGATCCTCAAGTAGTACATTGATGTGTTGCACTTGCTGAAATTAATAGTGTATCAAGTTGGTGTTGTTGTCGGGGACTCAATGCAATTAGCCATAAGGATTTAAATTAGAGTTAAGACTATAGCTTTTCCTTTTGTTTTATTAGATTGGCTAGTAACTTTCTTTCAAGTGTTTGTTCTTTTTAAAGGTACAATCACAAAGGAGAAAGCACGGCTTCAGATATGGCTTCCATGATGAAGGCTTATTTAGAAGCTCAAGAGAGACATATGGCTTATGAACCTACTAGATGTCATGGATTTGAAAGGACATCAACTTATCAAGAAATACTTTCGTATGGAAACTTTTCTCAAGGAAACTAATATGGATATTGATGGAGGTGAAGAATAGAATTAGCGTACCCTTAAGTTGTTGATTCTCAGAATGCCCAAAGTAAGGTTCTTCTTAGTGATTTAAGGATCTTCAAATCTAAATCAGTAAGGAAGAAGAAGCTCAAAGCTTTCAATCAAAATCAATGATCAAAATTGTTAACCCTAAAACAAACTAATAATCCTTTATAAAGAAGATATCAAAATAACAAAATAACAACCTAAGCTAAAGACAAGGACATATCCTTTCATTTGAAATCTGAAATAGAGTATTTTAGCTCTTTATTATTTGGTAACTTGAAACAAAAGTAAATGTAAAAACCGGTGGGCAAGGCTGCATCAGGTCTTCGGGGGTATGAGAGGATTCGCCTCTGACTCCACATCGATAATGTTTGGTATGTGGCGATGCAAGTGCTTGACGTTGAAGACATTTGAAGTCTTCATGTTGGCGGGCAGGTCAATGCGATACGCATTGGAGTAGATGCGAGCTAAAACTTTAAATAGTCAACGTTTGTTGACTTGAGCTAGTTGTGATCATGAATTGGAATTCTATCATTTGTTAAAGCGACCCAAACTAAGTCTCCAACCTCAAAGATTACTTCCCTCTGATGCTTATCTGCGGCCTCTTTGTATTTAGCTATTGACTGTTCGAGATTTGCTTGTGTTATGCTGTGTGTCGTGACAAGGGAGTCGACGAAGTCTGAGGCTGCTCCATGAGACCTTGTTTGATCTGGCAACGTGGTAAGGTCCATGGGTCCTCATGGTATAATCCCGTAAACAATTTGGAAAGGCGACATTTGGGAACTATGATTAGTTGCATGGTTGTGGGAAAATTCTGCTTGTGGAAGCATTGTAGCATAGTGCCTAACGACCTATTTGTAACCTCTGTTTGACAATTGGTCTCGGGATGGTAGGCTGTACTCATATCCAAACTAGTGTCCAAAAGCATCCATAGTGAAAGCTAAAAGTGACTTAGAAAACGAATGTCTCTATCAGAGACAATGGAACAAGGCAAGCTGTGTGACTTGTATATGTCACGGAAAAATAAGTGTGCTACTTCGACTGCATCTGTTGTTTTCTTTCAAGCGACGAAGTGTGCCATCTTTGCGAACTGATCAACAACGACAAAAATCGAGATATTACCTTGTTGGGTTCGAGGTAAGCCTAAGACAAAGTCCATGCTTATGTCTGTTTACGGCTGAGTTGGAATAGGTAGAGGCGAATTGAGTCTTGCGTTACTTGTGCCACTTTTGCTCTGTTGACAAGTACGACAGCGCTCAACGAAGCGTGCAACATTGTGGCGTAAGTATGGCCAAAAATAGGATGCGGAGAACAGGTGCACTGTACGGTCTCAGCCCACATAGCTTTCATTATGCAGTTCACTGATAATCTACATACGCAAGCTTGACTCTAGGGCACAAATCCGGTTGCGTGAAAGAGATAACCATCCAGAAGGGAGTAATCGGTGGTAAGGCCGAGTCGAACATCACGCAGAATTGTTGCGAAGTATGGATCTGTATTATACAAATCGGAAAAAACAGAGAATCCCGGGACAGAGGCATGGAGAGTAGCAACCAAAAAATGTTTGCGAGACAATGCATCAGCAACTTTATTGAGTTTCCCAGATTGATGTCGAATTGTGAAAGTGAACTGTTGGAGAAAAGCTATCCAAGAAGCATGTCAAGAAGATACTTTTGTTTGGCTGTCTAGATGCTTCAGTGCATCATTATCCGTGAACAAGAAAAGTTCTTTATGGAAAAGGTAGTGATTCCAACACTACAAGAAAATGGCCACATTCCAGACAACATTTCAGACAGGAAAAGGATCCGTATCAATCTGTATCAAATATCAAGACAGTATAGAGACACAAATAGACATATGTTAGTTTGTCTAAAAGCGTATTGAATTTGTCTGGAATTTGTAACGGAACAAAACAAGTTGAAACGATTTTCGACTGCTGTCCGTAATTGTCTTGAATTTCCCGACATATTGTAACATAACTGGAGTGTTTTAAAAACTAGCAATAATTTGGGACAAAAGTGGACTGATTGCGACGATATTAAAAATTTTGTACCTCTCACTAAATATGTTATGAAACTCTTAATATTTGTATTAGACGTATTATAATAGAGTATGGTATAGTATTTATCAATCTTCGAAGTGATAAATTGAGGTATAAAAATGAGAGTAAACATAAAATTAGAAAACTAAATTTAAGTGGTATATGTTGAATGAATTGACATTTGAAGATATGGGTAGATCTTCAAATTGGTAATAAAATCTGACATGCTGAAAAAGGGGTAAAAGTGTGGTGATAGATAATTGTGATATCGTGTGATTGAGGTTGTGTCGGTTTGGTTCACATACAAAGACAAATAATCCAGACGGTTATCTTGTCAAGAACCGTCTGAACACATGTTGTTCCTATTGACAACGCGGGAAATGGTGCGAACGTAACAATTGCAGACACGTCAAGACAGAGAAAAAAGTGTTAGAAACCGTCTGGATCTGTCTTAAAAGAGATATTTCCCAAAACTAAATAGTCAGTTCACCTTACTTGCCTCTTTTGTTTTTTATATTTGAGTTTTTTCTAATTGAGTTTCCCTTCTTCCTCTCTACCTTTCCTCAAATTTGAAGCACAACTTTTAATTTTTCTATGTAATGCCTAACTCTTATTACTTTAGATCATGGATGGATGGTATTGTCCACGAGCCAACAACCAAAGTACTAACAAAAGAGTATGCGGATGCAGCTGTGGAGTTTATGTCATTTGCTGGAAATGAAGAGGTGACTCTGCAAAGCAAACAAATGTATTGTCCGTGCGTTCTGTGTCGTAATCGAAGAAGGAAAACAGTAACACAGGTATAGAATCATTTGCTTCGAAGCGGGTTTATGGCTGGGTATAAAATATGGTATATGCATGGTGAAACAGAGAAAATGGTTATGGCGAATTGTCCTCTTGTAATATTCATCAGGAAGATATTGTTTTGGACGACCCAACATGTTCGACCTCTCCTGTAGAAGTAGTTAACGTTGAAGGGCATGGATTAACACATAATGTTACAACAACACCTGTTTCAAATACGCCATGTACGGGGATTAGTCAATGTTTTTTTGAGAGTTTCGAAACACGAAGGGTTCCACTGTATACTGGTTGTAAAGAATGGCACTCACAGTTATCATCAGCTACACGTCTGATGAATATGAAAACTGATTACAATCTTTCTGAAGATTGTGTGGATGCAATTGCGCAGCATTGCCAGTTCCAATTACCAAAAGGTAATACAGCACCGTCGTCATACTATGAGGTGCAGAAGCTTGTATCAGGCCTAGGATTGCCATATGAAGTTATAGACGTTTGCAAAAATAATTGCATGTTGTATTGGAAAGCTGATGAAGGTAGAGTAGTATGTAGATTCTGTGAAGAGCCAAGATATAAATCAGGAAGTTCAAAGACTAGTATAGCGCAGAAAATAATGTGGTATTTACCGATTTCGGATCGTATTAAGAGGTTGTATGCATCTGAACGGACTGCTTCCGCAATGAGGTGGCATGCGGAACACAATAGTAATGGTGAAATTACTCATCCTTCCGATGCATTAGATTGGAAACATTTTCAAAACTTGTACCCAACATTTGCTGCTGAGTCTCGGAATGTATATTAGGATTATGTACTGATGGATTTAGCCCATTCGGAAAACATGGCAGACAATATTCACTTTGGCCAGTAATATTGACTCCATGCAATCTACCACCTACAGTGTGTATAAAGCGAGAGTTTTTATTTCTTACAGTACTAGTTCCTGGTCCTGAACATCCAAAAAGATCGCTCGATATCTTCTTACAGCCACTTATACATGAGTTGCAGGTTCTATGGAAAGAAGGTTACCAAGCGTACGATGTCTCAAGGCAAGAACAATTTATAATGAAAGGTGTTCTAATGTGGAAAGTAAGTGATTTCCCAGCTATGGTATGCTTTCAGGATGGACTACACATGGACGACTGTCATGTCCGCACAGTCAGGATGAAACAGATGCTTTTCAGCTCAAACACGGCAGAAAGACTTCTAGGTTTGATTGCCACCGAAGGCACCTACCACTAAATCATCCTTACCGAAGAAGTACAACCATGTTTAGGAAGAATAGGAAAGTATTCGAGGACCCGTCTAATTTACCTAACGGCAACCAAATTCTTAAGCAATTAGATGTATTCGGAGTAGAGAAGACAACAGAATGTGGTGGAAATCAACATGAAAACATCTTTGGATATGGTATTAATCACAACTGGCACAAGAGAAGCATATTTTGGGAACAAGAGTATTGGAAAGATCATCTCCTACGTTATTCTCTAGATTACATGCACATTGTAAAGAATGTTTGTGATAACCTCCTTTATACTATATTACATGTATCTGGTAAAACAAAGGACAACTTGAAATCAAGAATGGATTTGCCTGACATTTGTTGCAGAGAAGAGCTACACCTATTGAGCAATGGAAAATGTGCTGTTCCAGTTTACAGACTCAGTGACGAAGCAAAATCAGAGTTTTCTAGGTGGATCATGCAAAATGTAAAATTTCCAGATGGTTATGCGTCTAATCTTCGTAATGTTGTTGATTCGTGTGAAGGAAAATTTGTTGGGTTGAAGAGCTACGACAGTCATGTTATAATGTAACGTCTTCTACCGTTCGCTTTTACAAATATCCTTCCACAAAACGGTCACAAAGCAATTGCTGGTACGCATGAAAATGTGAATTTAATACTCATTTGTCATTTATTTTTCTACACTAATGCCGTTACATTACAGGAATTACATCTTTTTTTAGAGATTTAGGTTTAAGGACACTTTCTGTAGAGGGTGTACAACATTTGGGCGAACAAATTCCGGTTATATTAAGTAATCTGGAAAAAATTATGCCTCCATCCTTTTTTGATGTTATTGAACATCTACCACTACATCTACCTTGCGAGGCGTTACTTGGTGGTCCAGTACATTACCGGTGGATGTATCCATTCGAAAGGTACATGTACCATCTAAAACGAAAAGTTAAAAACCTAAGCAGAGTCGAAGGGTCGATTATTGCACAAAGCTTGAATGAAAAACGATCCAACTTTGGGGGTGCGCACCTACCTGTAGAGGTTGTTATGAAAATAAGGAAGTCTGGTAGGCATGATGATGGTGGCATTCAAACGAAGTATGATTTTTATGTTCCTAAAGTTTTTAATCCAATTGGTCGGTTGGGTGGAAAAATTACCGTAAAAAACTCCTTCCAACAGAGGTGTTGCATATACATAACTACTTGCTCTGTAATTGCGCTGAAGTCTTGCAGTATGAAAGGTAATCCAAGTGGTTATAAGTTAGTATCCTAAAATTCCATATTATAAATTTTTCATCAATTCACAGTACTAAACTCAGTTGCGGAATAGTCTATATATGCAGCAAATTACAGAGGCTTTCCCAGAGTTATCTGAATCTCAACTGGCCGATAGGCGTCAAGACGAGTTCCATCGATGGCTTGCATACTATGTAATACTTATGAATTCCTACTAACGTAAATAGGTCTGGACAGCAATATATGTTTACTAAATTTACCTTATGTGTTTAGGTACGAACTAGTGCCAATCGTGGGGAAGAATTACCTGTTTGGATGTTAGATTTCATAGCCGGACCAGCTTCAGTTGCAAAATCATATCCATTCTATTGCACACGAGGGTATGCTTTTAGAGTAAAAAAGAAAGGGAGTCTCAGTCTAACTACGAATGATGGTGTATCTGCATCAGCTAGAGATAATATATTACGGCGTCATCCGTGAGATACTACAAATAAGTGTCCAGGTAGACTTGGGCTGAAACCTGTTATATTTAACTGTGATTGGTTTGATCCTATATCAGGATTTCGTCGAGATGAGTTTGGCGTAACATCTATTCATATGCGGAGAATGTTGACCAAATACGATCCTTTCATCCTGGGAGCACAGGCTGATCAAGTGTGTTACATTAGGTATCCAAAAATTGGTGGGAGAACTGATCTGTGGGTTGTCGCAATTCCAATCACCCCTAGAGGTCGCGTATCTGGGGTTGATCTAGAAGACCCACTTCAACAACATCATGGTCTTCGAATCGGGGAAATGGATGCCTCTCTAGATGTGAATCTGGTTGATACCGAATCAACAGTAGCACCAGAAAACATTGAAGATAATTCTGATACTTCACCTGGAGAGTTTGAAAATGAGGAAGACTCTTCGCATTCTGAGTACTCATCTGAGTCTGAGTAGTATGTAATATTTTGTTGTTAATTATGTCAAACTTAAATAGATCTAAGATATGTGTTAGTATGTAATGAATATTAGAAGACATTAAATTTAAAATATTAAAGTACGAAATTTCAACTTAGATTCAAACATAACAAACATTACAAATAAGGGAAATTAGCATAACCAAACATAGACTCCAAAGCTTGAAAATAAAACACGTAGATTATAACATAAAAATACTACATCAAGAGGAGCTATTAGCTAATGGAAGGGAGAATAATAAGAAACTCGATCCAAACCTAGAGAATGGAGCATCTTGGTAAATACAATCACTTATCAAAATTTCATACTTCTGTTTTGTAATGCAGGTTTTGTTGAGTAATGCATTTTTTGTACAACCGTTTGCTAATGTATTAGTACTTCTGTTTACTAATGCATTCACACTTATGATTTGTAAAGCATT